>JAHWFP010135926.1:4702-47662 GCA_023313725.1 Lithobius niger | reverse complement strand
TTGGCGAAAGAGCTTGGCGTTTGATATCACGACTTCACACGGCCGAAAAGCTTGGCGGGAATTCTTAACAAGTTTTGTTTTGGGGTAGATACCAGAAATGTTTGGTCCAAATTGATGAAATCAATTTTTTTTCTTAGCAATTATGAGATGGAAACACCAATCTAGTTTCCTAGTCCATTTTTTTTTTTTTTTTTTTTTTGGCTTTCATTAGATTTTTAGGACACAGTCATCTTTTTTCGAATAATAAGGATTTTTTATTAGTACTGTAGTATCTCTCTGCAAACGCACGGATTTATTTAATGTTCAGTTTGGCATTGTTGCATAATAACAATGTTTAAAACAATATAAAACAATCAATTTGGTCGTTTGGCGCTTCCTAACCTCTGAACCACTTTACCAATTATAAAGGTCCATATAAAGAGGGCACATCTCCAGAACAATACCTGTAAACTGAGCTAAGAACCAGCTTTATTCGCCGCATGGAAGAATTTATTTTCGTGATAAAAAAAAAGCGTTACCAGTAGTAGGTAGTAATTAGGCAAACATCGACGTTATTCAGGTCGTTTTTTCAACAAGAAAACGTTAAGCTGTGTCAGTAACAGTGACTTTTACGTTGTCAGGTGACCAAAGTCTCCCGATCTAACAAGTTTCAGCCTTTTCTGTCGCATTGTTATTTATCCACAGATGGCTGAAAACAGCCTAAATGCCTTTGCTGTAAAGACACAACGTGTCTAGTGGTCGCCATGCTCATATATAGTTTATCTGGATGTTATCGTTTTATCTTGGCGGGCGACACACTAGCGTGTGTCTTGATTTAAACAGGATTCGCCTTTGAAGCTGTCTCGTTATCTGTCTTGATTCTGACGTTGGTGTTTGGTGTCAATGCGCGATGTCACCACATGCTTTGCTGTGATTCGTTAGGGTTGGCTGTAACAATGTTCGCCTGTGGTTCAGCGTAAGCCAAAGGGCTCCTCACCTGTGGTTCGGCACGAGCGAAATATATTTTGTAGATTCTCCGCTGATGCAACAACATTGTTAAGTCATTGTTGTTCGATTCAAAACGTTTCAAGTTAAGTGCGAGTGTCGCAGCAATCAAGTGTAAGTAGTGGTTATTGGCATACTTTTGCAACAATGGTACCTCTATACGTGATTTATTGGGATAGTTTTGTTCTTCCGAGGCTAAGCCGAGGCGTTAAGAGCCGAGGAAGCAAAACTATCCCCATAAATCACGTATAGGGGTACCATTCTTGCAAAAGTATGCCAATAACCAATTTATCACCATACTTTAAATACTTTTTTTCCGTTTGTGCGATGAATTCGAGTTGTTTCATTTCATTTTTCTTGGTATCGTCAGGAGGAAATTAATAAAGCATGCGCAGCTTTCATTTCCTCCTGGTATCGTCCATTGTTTTTCTCCCTGGCGTTAAACAACTGTTGGCCGCTATCATGTTATTACAACAATGGAGTTATATTTCACTGTTATAAGTGTAGCAATAAGTTATTTATCTGTATTAGCACGGCCAGCAGGCAATGCTTATTAGAGTTCTTTGCGCACGAGAATTCTCAAAAACTGGACCGGAGGCGGAGGAGCGGCTAACAACATCAAAATGTTACAATGCTACAACATGTAACAATGGTGCAACAATACACGAGGCGCAGAAGATCAGATTATAGCTCACTCGAACAAGATGCAATGATGCTCGGGCGCGGGGAAAGTAACATTGTCGTGGACATTGTCGTGGTATCTTCTTTATTACCGTTTTAACTCGTTGCCGAGAACCAAAATGAAGTGGTCTTGATTTTCGCTTAAATCTTTCAGTTTTAAAACATAGGGCGTGAAGCGGCCGACATGACTGAATGACTTATTTTCTTCTTCAATGCGGGCTTCGGGAAGCCAGTTGAATTGTTTCTGCGATTGTTTGCATGATACTGCATCTGCCTGCAACAATACAGAATCCACTATCCATCGAGCTGATACATGCTAAATCTAGACACACGCTAGTGTGTTGCCATCAAATAATAAACTTAGACCAAAGCTTGGGCAGAACCTGAACAGAAATACGCATTTCTAACGTTCCGTTTTTTCGCAAACAAAATTGGGTAGGCAGTGGACATACCATACACAACATAGACCAAATCGTACCATTTTCAATAAAAAGGACGCGAAAAAAGCCAACAAATTAACTGAACAAAAAACGGCTTCGCTGCTTACAAAAAAAAAACAGAGCTCGTATCCCCATACTCATAGCCGTGAAGGTACACGAATAAAAACGGATTAGAGTTCGCTCGAACGCAACGAACTATAATTTGAACTCCAATTCCAGGGAACGAGGATTGTGACGTGCCAGCCTCCATGCACACGAAAACAAACATGTACATCACTAATCAATCAAACAAAACGGTTGGTATTTCCAAAAAAATACCCACACAAAATGAACACGTAAGTACTCACATCAACTAGACCTAAAACAGAAACCATCAAACATAAGCAAAAAAACTGCCGAACTTGGAGTCTGCTTTTTCAGAAATTATAAATGCACTCAAAATACAAACATAGCCACTCACACGAAACACACTTAAAATATAAAACAACAAACGCAGACAAATATAAAAAAAAATCTGTATGATACACAAATTAAGCACACACACGCGCTCACAAACATTAAACATTTGAAACACAAACTGCGTTCGCTTACTGACATAACAATTACGTGAAAACAGTCATTATTCCCTGGAATTGGAGTTCAAATTATAGTTCGTTGCGTTCGAGTGAACTTTAATCCGTTTTTATTCGTGTACCTTCACGGCTGTGAGTATGGGGATACGAGCTCTAATGTTTTTTTTTCTAAACAGCAAAGCCGTTTTTTGTTCAGTTATCTGTATCTTTATTTAGCTTACAATCCTTATTTATTCGGACACTTATAACAACACGAACGCTGACGGAATAGCATAGGAACTGTAAAAGTGTACCAATGAGTGATTTATTGGGACACTTAAACAATGCTAACAACAATGTGCATCAATAATGCTGTATTCGAGTTATTGTTGAGTTTTATAACAATGAAAATTAAAAAAGTATGGTGATTAGTACAAGAAACTTATTACCACTGTTTGCTATAATGGCTTGGAGGACACGACTTGTACTTTCTTTCTTTCTTTATTTTATTAGAGCATACAGACCAGAAGTCATGAGCTCAATGTAAAATTATAACTAAATCAGGTGGTAAACCAACAAAACCATATAACATGAGTTAAAACATTTTAAAACAAATAAAACTTACTAAAGACATATTATACAAAGAGGAAGAACTTGGTGGTATTAGAGACCAGGCTCCATACCTCATTAAAAAACAAAGCGTCTAGTATCTTTGCAGAACTTCACCACCGCACGCAAATTCCTACGGGTAGAGGCACACACAGGATACACAGTTAAAACAGATACATCTCCCAATGCCAAAGGAGGACGTCTGAAGCCAGACCAACGAGGACACCGGAAAAGGAAATGATCCACTGTTTCAACCTCTCCACAGAGACACAGTGGCGAGGAACTCCACCCAAGTCTGAACATGTGCGCACGCAGCAGCACACACCCAGAACGAAGGCGGGAGAGCATGCCCGACTCTTTTCTGGGGAACCCACCAAGAACTGAAGGCAAAGATACGGACGGGTGCACTGCGTACAAAGTCCTACCTGTCAAACTACCTTCCCATTCCTTCTGCCACCAGGAAGAGGACTGGGCAGAAAGAACTGGGCGAAGATCACGTGGGGCGAGTGGAAACGAAACACTGTTCGTTCTAGAGGCAGCACCAATCCGTGCAAGGTCATCCGCAGTCTCGTTGCCGACCACTCCCGAGTGACCAGGCACCCACAGTATGGAAACCGTAGAGCCGCTCTGTGTTGCCCCAAACAGTTTCCAGCCGATTTCAAAGGCCAAGGGATGACTGATGGTCAAAGAGCGAAGCGCTTCTCTCACCAAACCGATTCCCGCAGCAGAGTCTGAGACTACAGTGAAATTCTGCAGTTGGAGGTCCATCGCAACATCAAGCGCAATAGACAAGGCAACAAGTTCCCCGACAAAGGCAGAAGGGAGACCCGGAAGGTAATAGCTTCTAGCCATTTTGAGGTCAGGAACAAAGATCCCAACCCCGCCCTCCCAGGAACCTGGCAGAAATGATGCATCACAGAAAATACTTAAACCATGACTAGACTTGCCACTGAAGCAAGAAAGCGCCGTCTCGCACCACACCCATGGGCAGGGAGGACTGACAAGGGTTGGAACCGGGAAAACCGAGAAAAGAGCAGAAAGCAGAGTTGCTCCGAGACCCGGAGAACCCAAACAATCAAGCACCCCAGAAGGCAGGATACCATAGTCTAAGAGGATGCGCCCAAGGGGATCCAGATGACCCCTCGCAACCGCACGAAAACACAGAGCACAAAGGAGTTCCCTAGCCCTGATGTGAACTGGTGGTTCTCCAGTTTCTACTAAAAGAGCCGAGACCGGAGTCGATGGAAGGCAGCCAGAAACGACACGCAAACATTCATTCAAAGTGACCTGAATGGCTTCCATGATGCGACTAGTACCTGCCAAAAAAGGCAAGTGAAATTCAGCACAGGATCTAATATAAGATCTGTACAGGGTCGTAACAACAGATCGCTTAGCCACTAGCTTGTTTGAAGCTAAAGCGGATAGGATACGCAAGCGCGAAGTGACAGATTCCTTCACAACAGCAACCTCTCCCTGCCAAGACAGGGTTGGATCCAGCCGAGCCCCCAAATAACGAACACTCGAGACCGAACGAACAATAGACGATCCCACCCTCAAGGAGGCAGGCAGGAGTGGGCCCTGGGAGAAGACCATAAGCTCTGACTTTGCAGCAGAGAGGGCCAACCCCCTCGCCGCTAAGAGCTCAGATCCCCTTCCAATGGCGCCCTCAAGTATCTGCAAAATATTGTCAAGGTCCGCACCCACCACCCAAACAGCGACGTCATCTGCGTAAGCGACAATGTTGACCAGGAGACTCAGCTCAACTAGCACTTCATTAATCGCAACAGCGAAGAGCGTGGGACTCAGACAACTGCCTTGAGGGAGGCCTCTGTCAGTTGCCCTCACACCAGACCAATGACCGTCCACACGAGTTGCGAAACACCTCTCCCCTAGAAGAGCCAGAGTAGCCTTTCGCAGGGTTTCGCTGACACCCAGGTTAAGAAGAGCATGATCCACCCAACAAACATCAACCGTGTCATAAGCTGCTCTAATGTCGAGGAACACAGCAACAGCAATGTTCCCCTGAAGCCAAGCTTCTCTAATACCCGATTCTAAAAAGAGAATAGCGTCTTGCGCGCCCCTAGCCTTTCGGAAACCGAACTGAGCTCCGAAGAACTTCCCAGACCGCTCAATAGTCCAAATCAAGCGACGATCTAAAATCCTCTCAAAAAGTTTACGGACACAGGAAAGAAGAGCAATGGGTCTGTAACTAACAACAGACGTACACAACTTACCCCTGCCCAGAACCGGGGTGAGAATAGAGAAAAGCCAAGACTTTGGGACTGGAGCACCATAAAAAATAGTTTGAAAGTAATCCAGTAACTCAGAACGGGCTTGGACACCTAAAGCCTTTAGATGGCCATAGTCAATCAAATCAATACCAGGAGCACCAGAAGACCGGCAGAGATCAATGGCGGCATTTAACTCGCCACTTGTACTTCGAGAAATGCAACAATGAGGCGAAGCCTAGGAGTGTTGCTTCCCAGGAGTTAGTTACTTCCTAGGTAGTGTCGCTCTGTTTTGGATATGGGTTCACAGTGGGGCAATGGGGCTGCTGATGATTTGGCTGATCTGGCGTGTAAGGGATTTTCTTCTACGTGACCGGTGCCTTCTACCTTTGGTTCTACGCGACCGGTGCCTTGTTATCTTGGGGTGGTCGCAAGTCCTTTGAGCATTGGAATGGGAAAAATGGAGCGACAGGTCGAGCCCTATTTGCCACTCAACCTTCGACTGTCTCTCCACGGTGCTTTGGCGCCCTTCTGCTGCGAGATGCTGGGATTGTGTCCAGACTGACGACAGGCCACTCTTTCTTCCATGGCCATGCCTTTCGTCTGGGCCAGTCCCCATCGGCGACCTGCCTGTGTTGGGCGACTGAATCTATCCCCCACTTCACTTCTGATTTGACGGTCCACTTCTCCAAGTGTGGCGTCACTCCCTGCTGGAGAAATACCATTTCGACAGTGATCTACAACTGCCTCTTGCTGTTCCACCGCGCT
Organism: Lithobius niger; assembly: GCA_023313725.1. Taxonomy (NCBI): domain Eukaryota; kingdom Metazoa; phylum Arthropoda; class Chilopoda; order Lithobiomorpha; family Lithobiidae; genus Lithobius; species Lithobius niger. Next base: position 41,401 of record JAHWFP010135926.1, on the reverse strand, counting down.
CACTGGCTTGGGGCACGGTAGCCTAATGGTTAGCACGACCATTTCATGTGCAAGGGGTCCATGGTTCGTTCCTGACCTCAGCCACCCCTGGTATTTTCGGGAAGAGAAGAGCCCTGTGATGCCTCGTGCTCATGCCGATTGTGGCATGTAAAAGATCCTAGGAATTTCCGATTGGAATTGCCTAGCAAAATTGTCCCCCTCTCCTTCTGGCGCCATGGCTTCGGCTGGGAGCGCTACAAAACTACAGCCTCACTGGCTACCATCGCACTCTCTCCCGCCTCCGTACAAGACCTGTCTTCTGCAGATCATCTGTTGTAGCGGTCTAGTAGATTTATTTATTTCCTTATTTGTTTATCTATTTATTCACTTGTTTTGTTCTTTATTTTGTTGTTTATTTGTTTATCTCCTTTTTCATTTAAAGATGTCTGTCTAAATGGGTAGTCTGCCCCACACTTTGTTCTACACCCACTGGCATCTGGGTGCTTATCAGTGGCTATGTTTCATATTTAGCTTTAATTCTAGGGACAGAGCACATGGTTACATGCCGTCTAATGCTCTCAAGAAATCTGGTAATCTGTTACCGCGGATGCCATTTACTCCTCATCATTGTTGAAAACAGTTGTAATAACAATTACTTGTTTATACAGAATATAAAAGTTGTTAGCAAAAACACCGTTATTCATTTATACCAGGGCCGTAAAGCACGGGGGGGGGGGGGGGGGGGCAGGGTTTGAGTTTGGGGGCGCCAAACAATTAAAAAAGTTAGCGAGACGGACCTACACAGTAAATAAAAAACGATAGGTTTTGAATTTTGAACGAATATTCAAATAATTATCTTCTTATAGTGACAAACAATGGCCTCGAGGTAATTTGTTGCTGTTGGACATCCTTCTACCATGATGATATATAATAGTTAGCATTTCTACTTTCGCGGTGTATGGGAAGGGGCGTCATTTTTGTACTTTCGCGGTGTATGGGAAGGGCGCCATATCTGTGCTACGATGATATACAATAGTTAGCATTTCTACTTTCGCAGTGTATGGGAAGGGGCACCATTTCTGTACTTTCGCGGTGTATGGGAAGGGGCCATTTCTTTGCTACGATGATGATATACAATAGTTAGCATTTCTACTTTCGCAGTGTATGGGAAGGGGCACCATTTCTGTACTTTCGCGGTGTATGGGAAGGGGCCATTTCTGTGCTACGATGATGATATACAATAGTTAGCATTTCTACTTTTGCGGTGTACGGAAAGGGGCGCCTTTGTACTTCCGCGGTGTGTGGGAAGGGGCGCCATTTCTGTGCTTTGCCCCCGGGCGCCAAACTACTTTGTTACGGCCCTGATTTATACTGTGAAACACTACAACAAATCAAACAATGTCACACGAAACTCACACGAGACTACGAAGTTAGACTACTATTTGCAAATTTTCAACTACTAACTTAAGTCATCATCAGAAATGTGAACAGAGTTTGAACTCAACTTTAAGGTGACTATCTTCGATATGAAAGTGGCTTTTGTGAGTCTTGTGTGACGTTTTTTGATAAAACTTGTTGTTATCGTGTATGTAGTATACTCAAGAAGGTGTATAGTGCTAGAAATTGTATGTGTAGCATACCCTAATTTGTTGGTAAAATTTTTATTATTGCTGGTAATTTTCAGTTTTTTCTTTGCTTTTTAGTATTTCGTCATCACGGTTGTTTCTGTAATGATGGAAATTGGCGTGGGTTCGTCTTTGATAACAGTGCATGAGGAAGTAAGTTATTACTACTTCTTTTCTTTCCTATAATTTTAGAAATGCTTCAGGGCCTGGCCCCGCCAGTACCTGGTACCTGAACGTAAAGAAGGATTGGGGAGGGGGAGAATTAAATTTAACGACAAGACAGGAAATAGTGACTGAAAACATCAAGCCAGGTACAAACGAGTGGGTAGAAGTATATTCAAATAAAAAAAAATACTACGGAAATTTACTTTTAAAAAACGCAAAGTAAGTGACATCTGTCGAATTTCAATTCTGTCGAATTTCAATTTATATTACATCCCTCACAGACAATATAGTTATATAGCATGCAGAAAAAAATAAATTAAAAAAAAAAAAAAAAAATAAAGTTACGTGTACTACCATCATCAACTATAAATCGTCCGTTCTTTGGGACACCTTATGATGCAAATGCGGTCGGAGTGAAGAGGGAAAACCAGGAAGGGTGGGGGGGGGGGGAATAAGAATTCCGTTTCCCCTCCCCTAACTCACCTCAGACAAAATCTACAATATAACGTCTATATACTTTTTTTTTGGCTTAGACTACACGTCCGGAAATCTTGTTTCTTTATACAGACATATTAGTTTGTGGTGTACTGGATGTTAGAGTAATTTAGAAGTTAAAGGCACATAAATCCTTCCGGTATGCCGTACGACCCGTTGAGAATAGCGTTTGCAACATTAACACAGGTTAGAGTTAATGTAGCCAAACCATCTCGCACGAAAGAAAAAAAACAAGAAAATGACTATGTTGGCAACATTTACATACGTTTGAACTAATGTAGCGAAACAGTCATAAAGAAAGCCAATAGGGATGCATGTACCTTTAAGTAGAGCGAGTCCATGACATTGAGGTCTGTAGTGATCGAGTAATAAAGTATTCTATTCTATTCTATTGGCATCAAGATGAAGAAACATGCAATACAGCCAAGCTGAGAATAAGAGTGGCACCCTCCATTCAAAACGAAATTTAATATCCTTAGACCAAAAACATGGAAGCCGAGGTGAGGAAGGTGTTCAGACTATAAAATGGGGAAAGTGCAATAAGGGGTTTCACTTTGTGCTACCCAGCATAGTGTTTCACTCGCGCAAACACAGATGGTCTGTGCGGGTACAGCTAGTACTGCTTAATCTACAGAGTTAAACCCCATTTGAGAAGTATCAGCCCGCTAGGAACAACTGTTGCAAGCATGATTGATTGTTACAAGCATTGATATAACTACCATATTGCCAAGTGTTGGAAGAATCGATTGTTGCCAGCGGAGGTCATTTGGTTACGTGCATTCGGGAAGAAAAGGGCCCTGGAAAATGCGCTCATGCTAATATCGATTGTGGCATGTAAAAACATCCTAGGCATTTCCTAGAAAACTTGCTTTTTTCCTTCCTGAGATAACCTAAGTACTTGAACAGGAGCTAATTCGACAATTTCAAATTTATTTGGTTTCACATCGTCCACGGGGATAAGTACCACTTAAACCTCGGCTTAAAGCATTCTGCCAACAACCGAAAATACAGTAGTTGTAACAATGCAGACAGGTGAGCAATGAAACTTTAGCACACAGAAACTGGCCAAAAACCAAAACAACTATTAATTGCTGTTAAACCGACCATGGGTACGAACCAGTTAAACCTATGGTTTGCAACAAAGTGTCGGAAAATACAGGATTTACACCACCAACTCGGATGCCAGCAAAAATCTAGGCTCAGAGTCTGATGGTGTACGCTGCAGCGGTAAAACTACGGTATTCGGAAAAAAAATGCCTCCGATAAAACACCCCCAACTAAATGCTTCCGGGAAAAAACGCGTCAAGGAAAGAACGCCTCTAGGAAAAAACACTGCCAGCAGGGATTCCATTTTGTAAATTTTGCGTTGGCTTCGCTCTCTCCATTTGATTTACTGAAAAGTTATTCGTTTTTCTTAAAAGCTCATGAAATTTGGATGAGGTTAAATGTTTTAGGCAAAGACAGTCGTTAACACGATTACCAAAAGTGCACTTTAAAATGCACTGAAATTCACTTGTGGTAGGCCTGCAGTAGCGGAAATGCACTTGCGCTAGGTCTGCAGTAGCGGAAATGCATGGAAATGCACTTGTGATACGTCTACATGTAATGCACGGAAATGCACTCATACTAAGTCTGCAGTAGTGGAAATGCACGGTAATTCTCTTGGGCTAGGTCTGGACCAACAGAAATGTATTCGTGCTAGGTCTGCAGTAGCGAAAATGCACTCATGCTAGGTCTGCAGTAGTGGAAATGCACGGAAAGGCATTTGTGCTAGGTCTGCAGAAGCAGAACTGCATGGAAATGCACTCATGCTAGGTCTACGGTAGCGGAAATACACGAAACTGGACTCTTGCTAGGTCTGCAATAGCGGAAACTCACGGAAATGCATTTGTGCTAGGTCTGCTGTAGCGGGCATTTACGGAAATGCACTTGTGCTAGATATTTGCACTCTTGTTAGCTCTGCAGTACCAGAAATGCATGGAAATTCACTTGTGCTAGGTCTACAGTAACGGAAATGCACTCATGTTAGGTCTGCAGTAGCAGAAATGCACTCGTGCTAGGTCTGCAGTAGTGGAAATGCACAGAAATGCACTCGTGCGAAGTCTGCCGTAGTGGAAATGCACGGAAATACATTTGTGCTAGGTCTGTAGAAGCAGAACTGCATGGAAATGCACTCATGCTAGGTCTACAGTAGCGAAAATACCCGAAACTGGACTCTTGCTAGGTCTGCAATAGCGGAAACTCACGGAAATGCATTTGTGCTATGTCTGCTGTAGTGGACATTTACGGAAATGCACTTGCGCTAGGTATTTGCACTCTTGTTAGCTCTGCAGTACCAGAAATGCATGGAGATTCACTTGTGCTAGGTCTGCAGTAATGGAAATGCACTCATGTTAGGTCTGCAGTAGCAGAAATACACGGCAATGCACTCGTGCTAGGTCTGCAGTAGCAGAAATGCATGGAAATGCACTCAAGCTAAGTCTGCAGTAGCGGAAATAAAAGAGAATGTACTTGTGCTAGGTCTGCTGTAGCGGAAATGCTCGAAAATGCACGCTTGCTAGGTCTGCAATAGCGGAAATGCACGGAAAGCACTCATGCTAGGTCGACAGTTGTGGAAAAGCACTTGTGCTAGGTATTTGTATTGGTGCTAGGTCTGCCGTAGCGGAATTGCACGGAATAAATTTGGGCTAGGTCTGCAGAGGCATAGCTTAAATGATCAGCGCCAACCCTGATGCATTAAAAAAAATTCTCCTTTATTTTCAGGGTGCTAATACCAAAACAAAGAATCTAACCTTATCCAACATCCCCCCCCCTCCAACCTATCCCTCTAATTGACAAATAATCTGATCAAAAGTGAAGATAGCTGATAAATACGAAAAGTATTGGTGTGCAGTATGAGATTTGTCAGTCTGGCTCAGCGGTAGGACCTTGGCCTTTGGTTTCAAAGGTCCTGGGTTCGATTCCCCGCTCAGGCAGTCTGACATATAAGTCCTAAAGGCAACGTAAATAGGTTTTGCATGTGTATTTAGTTATTTCTTGTGAGCCTTTGGCTTTCCCGTCTTGATTTTGTATATTTGTACATGCATTGAAAAATGGTTTTGATATTGACCTTTTTGGAAGCCCCAAAACTAAAATAAACTGGCAGCTGGTGCGAACGTCATTTCACAAAGGATAGAACAGTTTTGGCTGAGTTTAAGCTATTTACAAAGGGAGTAGGCTTCGTATTTTGAGGATTCTCTCACTTTGACAGCATTTTCCCCGTGGAGTTTATACTTCTGAAATTTGATATGTAGGTTTCTTTTCACAATTAGCTCAATTACTTCAGAAAAGATCCATCTTTCAGAACTACAAAGATTTCCTCTACAAAGAGGACATGCCTTCATTTAAGATAGTACTCGCAAATGCAATTTCTTTTAATCGTAATATTTCTTTACCAAACAGTCTATCCAGATTATAGCCACCGCCTCAAATAAACCAATTCAAAATATATTTTGATATTTGTGACTGATGAGCAGACTAACCTTAATGAACCATGGTTGTATTCAGAGTTTGCAACAATGCCTATAGAATAAGGGATTTACAGATCTTTGAAAAAACGGCCCCAACAAAACGCCTCCAGATAAATTGCCCCCAACAAAATGGCCCTGGGGAAAAAAAACTTAGGAGAAAAACAAAAAAACGCCGCCATTAGTGATTTGTCGGAATTTGCATATTTACTAAGCTCGCCGTTTACAATTCACATACTTATAGTGTCCGATCTATACGTAGCCGATCTTGAGTTTGCCCCTGAACGACACGGATAATCAATTGTATGTTTTTGGTAGCAGCGTGCCTTGTTGATATCCAAGATGGTTACAAAAACAATGGCGGCCATCGATTAAAGCCACCCCATCCAGGAAAACGTAGCCGCTCATAAAATACCTGGAGGACTCAAAATAAACCGCGTACACAATAGCTTCTTTTTTCCTTAAACGTTGATGGAAATGATCCTCTACAATCAATTTTTTTTCTTTCGCGTGTGTGGGGTTGTAAAATCTGGCTGAAGTTGAAATACGCAAAGAAACAATGGCGAAAAGATCCTTAAGTTTTGAAAACAACAGAAGCATCCTCTGCGACCTGACCTTCCTTGCTGTTTAAGTAACTTAATTGGACTCGTGGTTTTTGTTGCATTTGCTTCATTGAATGTTTGTTTGTTTAGTAAAATATTAATGTCGATACGTACAAAATTGTTAAACTGTATGTCAAGTTGTTGTTAGCACAAACAACTAGACTAGTACTTTGTATTACCCATTATTTAATCTAAATAAATCAAAAACAACATACAGCCCTGGGAGGGGGAGGGAACACGGAAAGACGGAAGCTGAATTTTTAGATATGCGACAACACATTGGAGAAAGTCATTATAGTTTGTTGGTCACTGGGGTTTATCGTACTCAGGCATATGTGACCTGCCCAAAATGACAAGAGTTCTACGACTTGTGCCGTTTTTACCTCTAGGAGTTCTTGGTTTTACTTTTTTTCTTGCTTAGAAAATTTTATATTTGTCTAACTTCCAACTTCTATTCTATTCTGTAAATACATGAATCAAGATCATTATCTTGACAAGTCAATGCCACGTTAACCCTTTAGTAGTTTGACCCATCAGATGCATTTTTCGCTTACTGCGGTACATTCCACAACTGGAATGCATGAAATAACAAACTTTTGAAAGGGACGTCCTACCGTCCAAAGTGCTCCGGTTCAATGTGCTCCATTAAAGTATCATTACATGGCAGGGATACGTTAACGTGGAGAAAATCTATTTTAAACGAAGCTAAAATCCATTTGTTTTTATTGCGTGTTATCTTAGGATTTCAATTCGACGATTAAATGATATTATTTAATTTAGTGACGTCGAAGAAGTCTATTAGCTATAAGGAAGTAACGATGTTTTAATTTGACATGTTATTTAACTAACTTTTGACACTGAATCGAACGTTGTAAACCGTGGTCGTCTCTATCGGGCACCGTTGCGAAGTTGACAAAGGCGACGGAAGGACGGACAAAGTCGTTGCAATAGTCTTCTCAGCCATTACGGCTGTACAGAAGACTAAAACGGAAGAGAAAAAGGTAGCAATGCTTACGACCTATTCTTTATTTTTTTATTTTTAGGGGGAGTCATGTAGGGAGTATTTAGTAGTTAAAATGAGTGTTTGTAGCATGGTTCACGCACACTTTATTTTTGGTATTAAAATAGCGCAATTTTCTGCTGCGTATTTAAAAAAAAAAGGACTTCATTGCAAAAAGTCAATGGGTCTAATTAGGTCTAATTATTTGGGGTCTCTGGGTCATTTTGGGAAAATTGGATCAGGTGTTTGTTCCAACGACCCATTCCGCTCTCTAACACTTCGAGTTGTTTCTCACGAAGTAATACCAACCCTTGGATATTTTCGGTCTGAAAATTCCTATAGAGCGGCCTATTAATTAAATGAATTTTCTGTTTTCAGATTCAGGAGTATGCGTCGATATCCAGTAATTGCACAGTAAGTTGACATAGTACTTTTCTATTTATAGAATAATTCGATAAATAATTTGAGATATAGAATGGAATGTAAGCGTTATTACCGTGATCAGTTTGTACTCAGGTTAGCATATGAATTCCGTAGTAATGCTGGAATCTTTTATTGATGATCTCTACCCATGCAAGGGTAGTGAATGTGGGTATGCTACTAACTCACCACTGACGTTCATACTAAACACTATGCACTTGGCACCGTAAGCGTCATTATAGTGACCTGTAATAAAATAGTCAGCATGATTGCATTCCTGCTGCACTTTCATCCACTCTTTCAGCTCCCTAGTTGTGGATTTCTTATTCTGTGGCATGCATTAGGGTGTGGTCACCCTCATATGTGCAACGATATGATGAGGTAAGCTTAAAATTTTAAGATTAACTTAATCTATTATTGGACCAAGGTTTGATTCAAGTTGCAAAAGTTTTCAGGCACCGTGACATATGTCACTAAGGAAGTTGTCTGCACTATCTCTGAAGTGGTGGATATCTTGGGGGTGCAGTCCGCGTTAACACCTTGGACACAGTCTCCCTTCCTGTTCACCAGTGTCGAGTACTTTTAGGACTACTCCGTTGGGGATTTAGAGGGATTTTGGAGTCATTTCTGCACAAATCATGGTCAGGTACTTGAACCCATGGCGTGAGGATTCCGATTGGGGGGAAGATTTGATTCATCAAGAAATATAATAATGTTCGCAGCTAGTGTATGTCTTGTGTTCCGACAATAACCTCGGCGGGGGGGGGGGCTGATGTGGTATGGCATGGGCATTCACGAGGTTAGTTGTTGTTACATATTATTATTAAGTTAAACATTCGAGAAACTGCAAGCCTGCTTACTTGTGTTTCTTTTAGAAGAGATAGTGATTAGTGAATAAGCGTAATTCCTTTAGAGGACGAGAATGTGTTGCTATGAAGGTTCATTTTCTGAGAGGCAGATAAATGTTAAAAGCCCTAGTAGCTTCAAGTTATTCTTGATGAAATTTGTAAACATTTAAGGTTAAAACGTTAAACTTTCGTAAAACTTAAAAAGCACATTTTAGTAAACTAGTTGTTAAATCAATGTTATGTGTAAAACTAACAGGTTTAAAACACATTTGTTAAATTGATCCTTGCAAAGTTAATATATTAGCCTAGTTAGTGAAGCATTTGAATGCCTTAAAGATTGTATTGACTTTAAAATATTACATAGACATGCAAGAGCTTCACTACAATGCTTAAATGTTAAAATTAAAGCATAGTTTAAGGGACTATACGTAATTTTATGCTTGCTTAAATGAATAACCTTTTTCTGTTGAGTGAGCCGCGAAGTTGCCAAGTGATACGTTAACTAATTCTAGCTTACTTTATAAAGATTCAGTAGCTATCCCTGATCCTCCAGCTATAACTACCCCTCGTACGAACAAAAATTAAACTTTTGAGCCTTGGTCAATTATTTGCTTGGAACGTGCAAAATAACATCTGAAAGCTTTTGACGTTTCTGACGATAAACAGGTACAAATTTTACTAGCAAACATGGGTAAAAATACTAATGCTCTGCTACGTAATCTGTGCTCTCGTGAAGCACCCGTGGATAATTCCTTCATGACAGTTGATTCCCTGTTAAAGGGGCATTTTGATCTAATCCCCAGTTTTATAAATTAGAGGGTTGGTTGCCTTCCAAAGAAACCAGGCTCCTGGCAAAAACGTAGCATTCTTCACTAGCAAACTTTAAAGGCTAACTGTCCATTGTGAGTAAACCGGGAGTTCCTGTCAAAAGGGCAGCATACGTGATCGGTTAGTAACCAGGCTGAAGTGCAGAAACTTAAAAGCAGTTGATGTCTATTTAGAATTCCTAAACTTATCAACTGGTTCAGAAAAAGTGTCACAAGTCTAAACAGGACTTGGCTTGCTTATGTTGCAGTAATCAAGGGTACGCGCGATCAGAATGCAAATGTAAGTCACAAAGATGTGCAGTTTGTGGGTCAACTGGTCATGTAAAATTCGTCAGAAAAACCCCTGCCCTGCTTCAGCAGCATATTGACTTAAGCTCCTAAACCCTATATGGTCTTGCCAATTCTGAGCAACCAGCTGGGAAAGCTTACTTAAAGGATAGTGTTTATCCAAGGTGCAGTCCCCACTAATGAAATCTGGCCCCAGAACTAAAGATGGCATTCTAAAACCATTTCTTTCTAGGCGTAATGAACTATCTTTAGATGGTCAAACTATTTCCTGGGCCATTGACTGGTAATTCCAGAAATATTAGGGTTATTAGAGTTTCATTTGGGGGTTTGCGGGTTTGTAAGGATAAAAGCCCTTGGACAGTTCTGGGTTTAGTGGCCAAGAATTGATGGAGACCTCGAGAAATTAGTTAATACCTGTGAGGCCTCGAAGTTAGGTAGAAATGGTAATATTGCTGGGAATAAAAACAAGTTTGGGAGCGACTAGCAAGTGTGGAGTCGAATTAATCTTGATTTTGCAAAGTCACATGATGGGAAAATGTATCTTCTAGTTTTAGATTCTCATTCTAAATTTCTGTTCGTTTATTTCATGAAGGTAGAACTGGCACTAGTATTATTTGGAAGTTTAGAGAATTATTTACTAGATACGGCTATTGTAGGACACTGGTATCCGATAATGGACCAAATTTCGTGTTACATGAATTTTCACAATATTGACATGGACGTGGAAAACGTCCTATCCCTAACATACCATTTTTCTCAAGCTCGAATGGTGCTGCAGAAAATTTAGTTAAGAACGTAAAATATTCACTAAAATGTAGCCTAACGTCTGGGCTAAGTGCTGAAATACCTGTCAAGAAAAGTTAAGCCCACTGGAGCTGTTGTCCTTGCATAGTGGGTCTCCCTTACTTTGTACTTTAGTGCTGGTATCTTTCTTCCAGTCTGTTTCTTACTATTGCCATTATTATTGTTGCTAGGCATGACCATTGTTTGTTACTCTGTTATGTCTCCGTCTTCGTTCTTCTTCCCGTTTTTGGTTCAAGGCTGGAGCCTGTTTTTGTGTCCCTTGTTGGGGATATGTTTACTGCTTTTGATGCCACATCCTTCCGACACCAAATGAATGGAGTAGGATGTCTTTTACCTTTCTAAAACCAATGTCGTCATGACCAGTATCTTAGGATATCCAGGACTTATCAGGAAGAGCATGGATATTTACATTACAGTCCAGGAGAAAATATCATGCTAAATATCTTGCTGGATCTCTCTAAGTTTTCTTCTATTATTTATTGTGCTGTGAAACCCCTGAATAAAGTTGTACTTTGCCATTTTCCATTACCAGTCCCAAAACAAAGTAACTGATAAACATGTTTAACACTTACCTAACTGTAACTCCACCCAGCCAGTCTATTTACAACTGTTGTTTGAACCAGGAATAAAATAGAGTATCACAGTCTCCCGAAACATACTAAGACACTTGCTTCCTCCGGTACATTGGAAAAAGGGCGTAAGTAACATGTCATTCATAGATGAAGTAGGGTGGCTAGAGAGTTGAATTGTTCACTTACTCTGCAAAGCATGAAATTTGGTATGGATGCACATAAAGGATAACTGGAAAAAAATTGCTTTGACAGCAAGTTCAAACCCCCTCCCCTTTAGGGGAGAGGGGTGATTCCCCGCCCCCCCCCCCCCCCCCCCACACACCAACACCCAAAACGATATTTCGACTGTAACACCTTAATCGTCAAAAAATCAAAAGGAAAGCAAAAACGTTCAGCACACAATTCTGAATATGAGAGGTGATAAACTTCTTTTACGTAAAAACAACTCTTGAAACCCAAATGGTATTCAAAGTATATCACCCTTAATTTGCGTAAACGCTCGTTTTGTATCTTAGTTGTAATAGTGATTTTTGTGTTCAAATTGTTCTTGAGAGCCCGCTAATACCCCGAAACATAACTGCTTAGGATTTTATGAAAGGTGGGAATCTATTGTTTCCATCAATCCTAGCCGAAAATGTTTTACCTTGATAGGGACCGACTTACGCCAATTTAAAGGTGAAGAGGTAATGGTGTAGCGGCGAAAGAGTTTATAGTGATTTTCGAATTCAAAGTGCTCTTGAGAGCCCTCTTATAGCCCGAAATGGACATGCTTAGAATATTCTGAAAGGTGGGGATCTATTCCTTCCATCAATCCTAACAGAAATTGTATGGCTTAGGTAGGGAACATCCTACGCCCGTTTAAAGGTGTAGCTGTAATTGGTGTGGCTGTAATGTTGAATTTCAAAGTGCCATTGCAAATGCTCATATTTGTATTTGCATCTACGCTAAACAATTCGCTTAGAATTGATGGAAAGAATAGATCCCTACCTTTCGGAAAATCCTAAGCATGTCAATTTTGGGCTATTGGAGGGCTCGTAAGAGCACTTTGAATTCCAAAACCAACATACGCTTTCACCGCTACACCTTTATGTCTTCAACTTTAAATAGGCATGGGCAGTTCTTATCTACGTTAAACAATTTCAGTTAGAATTGATGGAAAAAAATCCTAAGCATGTCCATTTCGGGCTGTCGTAGGGTTCACAAGAGCACTCTGAATTCGAAAATCACTATAACAACTAAGTAAAAAAAGGAGCATTAGCGTGAATTAACGATGATGTACTTTAAATATGATTTTGGGGTGGAAGGGTTACGTAAGAGATGTATGTCACCTTTCCTGTTCAGAATTGTGTGCTGAATGTTTTTGCATCACATTATGCTTTTGACGTTAAGGACTTACGTGCAGCCAACAAAATAAGGGTTTTTTTTTTTGGGGGGGGGGGGGATAATCACCTTTTTTATAACCGACGAAAATATAAATTACCTTATTTACACTAGCAGTTTCCCCCTTTGAGCTATTTGTATCCCCTAGAAGTTGAAGTTGCCTTCCCTGCCTGGCTCATACTTCACCGCGCATGCGTCAGGCTTGGCCATATAAGCCCCTGCGCAGCTGTGGTCACCATCATTTCTCCTAGGGCGCTCGCCGCGTGCGGTCGCTCTTGAGCTATCCCGTCCATCCCCCACTGCTTACCTTCAATCTGCGGTGGTTGCCGTCCTATCCGCGTTTTCTACATCCCGGTAGAAGAACACGGTGGGCCTCCTCCTCGCCTGTGCAACTATCCGCCAGTCGGGACTATAATAATAATAATAATAATAATAAATTTTATTACCATATAAAAGGTAAAAGGAGACCGGTTGGGGTGAGATGATCAGCCCACTAACACCGTTCCTAAACTTACACATAAATACACACACACAAAAAAAAACGGTAAAAAACATTGATATTAAGTATAAACAGGGCTCATCAGAATGCTAAAAACACGACAAAAATTTTGAAATATCAACCTTACGGATGCCTCTCCTAAAAATGCCTAGACTCGCCGACCCAACCAACTCGGATGTCAGGCCATTCCATGGAATCACCACTCGATTAGAAAAAAAAATTTTTGTACAATCCCTATGCACTTCACCAACAGTGAGTTTCAGATGGTGTCCACGGGTAATACTATTGGTCCTAATCATGAAAAAGACACCCGGGTTTACATCCACAAACCCCCGCAGAATAGAAAAAGTGAGACAAAGGTCCGCATGCAACCGTCTAAGTTCAAGGGATTCCAACCCAAGGCGCAGCAGATGCTGACTATAGGGTAGCTCACGCATTCCTGGCAAACGCTTGGTGAATGAGCGCTGAACAGATTCCACCATCAAAATATCCTTTATGAGATGGGGGGACCAAACCTGACTGGCATACTCGACGATAGGACGTACATAGATTTTAAAGGCCTTACTAGAGATCGAGGATTCCCGTTCTCCCCACTGTCGTCCCTGCTCCCACTGCGACCTCTTTGGCTGCAGAGCCTATCCGCCGGTCGTCCTGTACAACGTCTCTTTGTCCCCTGCTTGGTCCGCTGCGGAGCCTCTTCTTCGGCCATCTTGCCTGTGTCGCACCTGATCTTCGTTGAGCCGGTCATCCGCTGCCAACTATACCGTACGGGGCATGCCACTTCCTTCTTGGATAGGGCCGCCTCTTCTGGTTCCTTTCTGTCTCAGCTGCAACGAGGTCCGGCCACGCGGGTCCATCTCTCTCAATCCTCTGTGCGGCGTTTCGGACGACCGCCAGCCTTGCCTTCGGTGTTATGCCATCCACGTCAGCCACCTTTGGTTCCCTTCCCAGGCCTCACTACCGCCTTCCCATCCGCCGGTCAACGCGGAGCCTACCGCAAGTTTAGGGGACGGTTCACGTCCTCACTATCCTGCCGTCCTTCCGGTGATCCAGTGCCACCAGATTCTTCACCTCCAGTACCAATTCGTCCATCGCCTGTTGTCTCCATCCCATTGGGGGCCAAGCCAACCTTTATCACCTGCCTTTCGTCCTCCTGCTCGCCTTAGACTCCCGGCCCCGTTTCCATCCTTTCCACGATCCTTCTCTTTCGCCCTCTCCTCTTCACGCCATGAACTTAACCTGTGATGAATCCCTTAGTATGGATACTTCTTATACCATCCCCCAAACAGCCTCTCCTGACTTTCTGTCCTTATCCCCACGTCCACACCCGGTTCTCAGCCACCATCCGGTCTGCATTCCGGGTATACAAAGACTGCCACCGCAGATTTAGGCTCCCGCCGCTTCTGCCACCCTTCCCGGATCTACCATTCGCGTCAAGCCGCTGGATCTGCCGTCCTGCACCAAGGACATCTCGCCTCCTCCCTCACCATCGCTGTTTCTGCCTTTCTCTCCGTAAAAAAAAAAACAACGAAACAACCCCAACAACAAGCACACAAGAGGATAAGGATATTGACGTCCAACCCTACGGTCTTCGCACACAGCGGATCTGTAACACGCCAAGTGCACCGTCAAACGACGGGCAACAGTGCCCATGATACTCCGTGATCCGCACCACCTTTTTCCGTCCTCCTCCCTTTCTCTTTCTTCTGCCAGAGGGCGCTACCTTCTATTGCCGCCGCCGTTGCGCTTTCAAATTTGAAACAGCAACTCACCAACCGTCAACCTCGCCAACCGCAACTTAACCATGGCGGACAGTTCGACGTCCGAAGACTCTGATCGTGCACCTCCACGGTCTCCTGTGTTCCAGCCAGATGCCATCAACGTTCCTTCACCAACAAAGTGCAAGTGCCCTGGCTTTGCTTTCCCTTTGCCGAAGCCTAGGATCGACCCTCATCCGTGCTGTCAGTACCACCGCCTTTGTGATGGCCTGCAGAGAAATGCAATAATTCGAAAACACCACCTTCAGTCCAAGCAACGGACGGATACAGGGCCCGTTGGCAACGTGCTGCGGCTGCTGCATCCGTTACCACCTCTCACTCCTCTTCCTTGGCGCCTGTGTCAGCCAAGGTGTCTCCAAAACGATCCTCCAACCCACTTTCACCTCCGATCCGTGATAATACCTTCACCACCCGTCTTGTGAAAAAATCAAGGATACGGTTCTCGCTGGAATCATCTACAGCAACCTCCAGTTCAACTTACGGATCAGCTTCTACATGCCATCCCACGTCTGCAACTCAATCTTCCCTCTCCACATTACAAGGGGGCTGGCATCTCGGTTCAATTCCACTGCCACTCACGGGCTCCATTCTGGCCATCTTAAGGACCTCCTGCGTCAAAGCACCACCCGGCATCCTAAAAAAATACAGTATCCCAATCCGGTCAGCCATCAAGGTTAAGCGTGTCACTCAGAGGTTCGCACCACATGCCTTTCCCTTCAAGTATTCTTCGGCCCTCAAAACTCCGGTCCGACCAACGGACTCACGTAACAACGGAAACCATCCTCCGATTCCTCCAACACTAGAAGCAATTCCAGTCGACCCTCCCTTCGCTCCCTTTCCATCACAGACTATCCTCCGCGAGGTTCTTTCCAGAGGTCTGCACCTTTTCCCCACGGAAATGGAGAACCTTCAGTTTAACATCGACTTTGTTCTTCAGTTTGTGCAAAAGTTCTCTTCCGATTATTCTGACCTTCGGCAATCCTTGGCGGACCTTCTGCTTCTTCGTCAATCTCTAAAAGAATATTTTCCAGTCATCAATAGCCTACAACTCAACAAATTCAACAAGTCCAAGAAAAAGCCGTCTAACTAACCCACCCTTTTAATTTGGACCAGGCCATATAATTATGAACCACGTGACATCACTGCCTCCTGTTACCACTCCACTTCCGGGCGCCCATCATGTAACATGGTGTTTCATTTGGTATGTTTTATATTTTTTAAATTTTAAAATTTTAGGCCTGACCATGCCTGAATGGTTTGTGTTTTTTAGACTTGGTGACTCGGCAAATACTGCCATGAATTTTAAAATATTTTAGTGTTTTTTTTTAACCTGAAGACGGGAGGTTGTCCTCTCGAAACGTAGTGTTGTAAATTTTGTGCACGATACTGGCTGTTTCTTTATATTATCTGCAAAAAGTGCTGAAACTTCTCAATATTATCTTCGTCAATCCGCCGCTGCAGCGGATACCCTTCAGGCAGAAAATTCCCTCTTTCGCGCAACCAATGAGGCCTTGACAAACGAATTCGCTCCCAACATCTTAACTATGCCCACAAGGCACACTATAATTGGGTCTCGCCATTACCTTCCTCACCACCATGGTGAGCATAGTATTGTGCGTGCTCGTGGACCCGGTGCCTCCGATCCGCACCCTCCACGCTCGGGACACCTCCTTCTCCACAGTCATCCACCCGTGAAACCCCAACACGGTCTCCGACTTCTCTTCACCGAGCGGCTCTATCCCCTCTGTCATCGCCCCTCCAGAACCAATCCGCAACTGCGCCATCCAACCTTACAGTCTTGGTCGAACCTGGCACGCCTCCGCTTTCGCCTTCGGATCTCCCCACCGTCTCCTCTACTGGTCCCCTGTCCTCCTTCCCAGGGACCACCCAAAACGTCACCCTACGGACCGACAACCTCACCGCATCCTTGTCCGTGCCCGCCATATCCTTGCCTCCGTCTGCTACACACGCGCCCGAGGGATTTTCCGAGCCTCAATATCCATCTTTGGCAACACTCTGGCATCAATCCACCTACACTCCGGCCGTGCCATCCCTCTCACGTTATTCTATATGGCAGTTCGACGATGCTCCCAATTTTTTCCCTGTTTTCCATGGCATCCAGCACAACGCTAAAACATCAGAAGGCAACATGCCGTGCTCCCCTTGTCGCTCCAAGGCGACAGGAGTTGCCCTTGGCTATCGCACAACTCCGAACTAATGCCCCACTCTTGTCTCGGAACTTCACCATCCTCCTATCCGCTCTCCGGCGAGACGCCCACCCATGCTTTTGCTACCTTTCATTTCATGTGTATCCGCCTCGCCCGGACTCTTAGTTCTACGTCCAAGTTGTTCATTAACCTCTTGTACACCACCAGAACATTCAAATGCTGTCCATTATGTTCAACCTTTCTACTCCTCCTGCCCATCCCTTCTGCGCTTGGCTCCATAGTATCCTATGGGATCTGTCCTATGCACCACCCCGACATTTGACTGTTCTTCCTCTTCATGACGAACAAAGCCTTCCTCTGATCCCATGTTCGGATATCCGTCCCGCGCCATTTCCAGTTCCTGCCGTCACTGTCCTCCGCCGCCATGCTTACGTCATCTCTTCTGCGCTACTTCGGCCGTGCATCACCGGTCTATCCTGCCTTCAAGCTTCTACCAAGCCATCCTCTCTTCGACTTCCCACAAGGTAAGAGGATTCATTTCTTTCACAAGCATTTGATCTCTTGTCCTTGTCCCCAGATGTTAGACCTCGGCATGCGATGAAGCCTACAAATTATATATATATATATATATATATATATATATTTTTTTTTTTTTATATAATAAAAAAAAAACTCTCCGCACCCCCCATCTCACTCAGACGCGGACACACTGTGATTCTTGAGATCCGGCTCCTCCATCCGCGGATGGTCATCCTCCGTCAGAGAGTGAAAGTGTTCGGGATAGGAGTATCGTCTACATACCGGCACTTATGCCTGGGGCAGCCAGCTCGTACCACGAGAAATTCAGACTGGGGCAATACAGATCTCCTCAAGGCACGAACCTAGCCCTCCTCCTGGTGACAAAGTCTGCTAGTGTAAATAAGGTAATGGATATTCTCGTCGGCTATAAAAACACTAAAATTGCAGGGCCTGCACCTGCTTAATTTTAGTTTTTAATTGCCTAACCGAAAATATACATTACCTTGATTCCCGCCCAAGCCTCCCCACCATGGGCTAGGTTCTGGGGAGAAAGATGGTGACCGCAGCCGCACAGGGGCTTATATGGCCAAGCCTGATGCATGCGCGGTGAAGTACGAGCCCGGCAGGGAAGGCAACTTCAACTTCTAGGGGATACAAATAGCTCAAAGGGGGAAACTGCTAGTGTAAATAAGGTAATGTATTTTTTCGGTTAGGCAATAAAAACTAAAATTAAGCAGGTGCAGGCCCTGCAATTTTAGTCTTTTGGGGGGGTTTTGAACTTGATATCATAACTATTTTTTTTCGGTTACCCTTCATCTGCATCCATACAAAGTTTCATGCTTTTCACAGTAAGTGAACAATTCATCCCACTAGCCACCCTACTCCATGTATGGATGACACCCTTTTTTACAATGGACACCCTTTTTTTTTTACTTACGCCCTTTTTCCAATGTACTGGATGAAGAAAGCGTCTTATCCAGGAAACTTTTAGTACGTTTCATATCCCACTGGTAGCTACTTATATCCCAACTTTCAGCTTTCTTTGAATTAATTCCATGTTCTAACATAAAGTTACTGCGCTAGCACCTGTGTGCCCAACCAAGCAGCAGATAATTTTGAGTTGGAGTGGGGGGAGGGGGAGGGGGGGGTTGTACCACTGAGGTAAAATTATCAATCTAGTAATTATTTTGTACTATTTATTATTCCTCAATAGGACAAAGACACAAGACAGCTGTCCTTAAAAGTAAAAGGGTGAGGAGGTGGCAGAGGCGTTAACGCTATAAATCTCCATGAATCTGGGTGCAAGGGAAACAAGGCCCTGCTAAGCACAACCAGTAAAAAAAACGTCGCATCACATTTTGGTCCAACTTGACCACAGGGACAGGTCATTACTTATCACCAGTGGGGGGGGGGGGAGTGAAAGGGAGAACGAAATTGAGGTGGGGGGGCCGGAGGCATAGACTCTGTCGAAGGGGCGTCATAAATTGTTAAGGCCCTGCGACGAGGGGGTGGGAGATCTCAAAAATCACACTGGACAAACTGGAAGAAAAGTCATTTTTGGACCACAAAATCATACTTTTCAGCAGTGAACATTTCTAAAATCGTCTCAGGTTCTCAACCCCCACAGTGTGAGTGTTTACACGGTTTTGATACTGTTCGTATCAATAGTACCAAGAATTTACAGGGTTTGATAAATTTGATAAATTCTTGTTAGTACCTGTACTGTAGTTTTTTTCACTAAACTTCCTAGAAAGTCTTGCCTCCTGGCTTCCTTGGCTTCTTCTGTCTTTCAGGTGCTGACTATGTTACGGATTTGGGCATGCAAGGAAACAGTGTGTTCTTTACACTTTTGTATGAAACACGAAACAAGATGGGTGTAAGCAAGAATTTATAGGTGTAAGGAATTCTTGGTATAAGGAACAGCGGTGTTTTATAGAACATGTTACCTCAACTCTGTCATTTTCGTTAAAACCGAGGCACGTTTTCCTTGTAACTAGTGGAACATGTCGGTGTAGAGTGCGACTTACTTAATTTAGCTAGATGAAAGCATCTGCAGTACGAAAAAGCATTTTTTTCAGAGGTCACATTTTCATTTTCTCGCCGAAGTTTAGGGGGAAAAAATGTAGGAAATAAGAATTTTAGGGAGATGATGCAGGAAATAAGGAATTTAAGGGAGAAAAATATACGAAATAAGGAATTTAAGGGAGCAAAGCGTAGCAAGCAAGGAATGGAAAGGAAAATGCAGGAAATCAGAAACTTAGGCAGAAAAATATAGGCAATAGGGATTTTTACTGTAGAAAGAATCTTGAAAACAAGGAATTTTATTTTTTTTTGGGGGGGGGGGGATAATACAACAATTTTTAGGTTACCGTCACAATTTCGTTGCTAGTAGGCTATTATTAGAAATGAAAATTAAGAAGGTAATAACCAAATGTCCACTAATAAAATATTTGTCGAGGCAAAGTTTACCGATTTTATAAATTGTTGAAGTCGTATCTCATTTTTTTCTTCTTTTGGTAGCGTTGTTAATGAACTTGAACAAGAGCATGGTTATGTTAGGAAAAAAGGTATGGAACATTAAGTTCGAAAA
This sequence comes from Lithobius niger, assembly GCA_023313725.1. Lineage (NCBI taxonomy): Eukaryota > Metazoa > Arthropoda > Chilopoda > Lithobiomorpha > Lithobiidae > Lithobius > Lithobius niger. The sequence continues at coordinate 21,336 of JAHWFP010135926.1, read as the reverse complement.
TGGAAAAAGAAAGTAATAAAATGAGAAGTGTTTCCAAAAAAAGTGTGAAATAGCAGAAAAGGAGGAACTTTCTTGTGACCCCTTTCTGCTTCACTTCGCTTTGAAAATGTGCTTGTGTTGTCCTGTCCATTCCCAGAGCAAAAACAGAACCAACGTTCAAACCAAACGTTCCTTGGTTAGGTAACCTTTGATGTTCTCAATTTAGGATTTGTAGGACCCCTAAAACAAAAAAAACAAAACAAAACACCGTTCAGGTGAGACGTACGAGGGATACACCAGCTATAAACGCCATCCTTACTAATTAATTTTCTAACTAGGCTTTCCTGCATGACTTTCTCATTTTAGTTGCTGTCCTTCCCGGTAGATGGCACTAACAGTTCTACAACCCGAAACTGTTTTGTAGGGCGCTGCAAATCTGTAGGCGATAATAGTCAGGCTCGTGCACTTTTTCATAAAAGCATGAAAATCGGCATGATGAATGTGCATGCCTGTAAGATCATTTTTAGATATAGAGCCCCACATTTCAGAAAAACCTAAGCATGTCCATTTCGGACTATTAGAGGGCGCGCAAGACCACTTTCAATTCAAAAATCGCCATAAGCTTTCATCGCGATGCCATTACCTCTTCACCTTTAAATGGACTTAGGACGGCCCCTACCCAAAATAAACGATTTCGGTTAGGATTGATGGAAAGAAGAGATCCCCACCTTTCAGAAAATCCGAAGTATTTTCCATTTCGGGCTATTAGAAACCTCGTAAGAGCACTTTGAAACCGAACCTCACTATAACAACCAATTGAACGATGGAGCGCTCGTGAAAATTAAGGGGGTAAACTTGAAATACGATTTTGGGGTTCAATGGTTGTTTTTACCTAAAAGACGTACACCACATTTCTTGTCCAGAATTGTGTGCTGAACGTTTTTGCTTCACGTTGTGCTTTTGATATGTTGACGGTTAAGGAGTTATAACCAAAAAACAACGCCATTTTGACCGCCATCTTGGATTTAAGAGCTCCTGGGTAAATTTCGAAGTGGCTCCATAATTATGTAAAAATGATTTTACAGGCATGCACATTCATCATGCCGATTTTCATGCTTTTATGGCAAGTGCACAATTCCTTGGATTTTACCATCTCCATTAAGATCAGTGGTGAACTTTTATTTTTATCTGTGCATCTTAAAAGAAGTTAAATTGCGTGAGGAAGGCGAAATTTTCATTTTTACATATCAACAGATTTTTGTGCACGCTAGACTGTTTGCCAAAATTCTGGACACATTTTTGTACCCAACTGGCGACACTGCCTCAGCGTTGGTTTTTTTTTGTTTTTTTAATTACACAGCAATTGCATGCTAGTCCCAATGGTGAAGAATACTGTAGAAAAGGTTAGGAACCGCTGAGCTGTACCCTATAATCTACAAACAGTAACGTATTTTATAATCCGTAATCTAACTTAACAATTTGGCAGAAAATGACGTAGGGACACGCCAAAGATTTAAAACTTTATTTTGAAAATCAGCCTCTTGTAGCTGGAAAAGTTTTGTTTCGAGTCGCATGTTATAAATCATGCAAAATTTGAACAGGATTGAAAAATGGCTTCAGGCATCCAGGGCTTAAAATTTCTTATTTTTAGGTAAATTTCGCTTTATAATCCACCATCATCAGAAGGCGGTCTGGGAGACAAGCTGTGGATTTGGCTTTCCGGTTCAAGGCAATTTGATTTTAACATTGCCAAAATCTTAGGTAACAAAGCACTGCTAATGCCGCCCGCGCACTGAGCGACTTGGCCGCGCGGCCAGGTTGCTGCGGCCAATGAAAATTATTAGTGCGTGGTTTTACATAAACGGTAAGCATTCTCATATTGGCTGCAGCGACCTGGCCGCGCGGCCAAGTCGCTCAGTGCGCGAGCGGCCTAAGTTCCTAATATTCCACTATTTTTGCATCACAAAGAAGTTCCTTAGTTTTCAGATGAATTGCATGTAATAGAAAGATGCCTACCTAACATAATGTAAACAAAACAAAAATTGGGAAACATCTTCAGGTTTTTGCCAGATTATATCTTCGTTATTACTTTTGGTACCTTATGCTGAACAAAAAATAAATTGGAGCCTGATAACATCTTCTGATACCAAGGGCGATCCTACATTTCATATGAAAACGTGTAAACTGTGGTAATCCATTTATGTCAATGCAACAATATGCCTTTTGTTTGCATAAATTATACGCAATGGTGAGGAAAACTCCCACATTGCAATATCAAATGGTAAGAAAGAAAGTGACATTACGTAATACCTTTTAGTGTCCAATGCCTCCTACTGCACGCGCATAAAGAAACGCTTGTACATGGACGTAGCGTTAGGGATGCATAGTGGAAGTTTTCCTTGCTATTATTACATACAATTTTTCCCAAAACTAAAGCTACTTTCTTGTAATGCGAAAATAAGCTATTGTTTTTATGGAAATATCAAAACTTTGAAGGTCCAGGAGAACCTGAACATATTTTTCAATCTTGTTCAAATTTTGTACGACAAATGTGCAATCCTATTCAAAATTATGGTCGTCTCTAATGTGCGCCTCCTGCTCGGTCCCAGAAATAATTCAGCCTAGACTTAAAAAGATAGTTGTTTCAATGTTGTCACACGAGGAGAAAATTCGCTAATTTTAGGGACGTGATGTACAGGGTGGTCCACTAAAAACTGACGACCCAACATTTTCTCCCAAGTCCAACTTTTCTAGTTAGCACCCCTCAGAACCAGGATAGGAAAGAAATAAAAACTAATGAAACGGGAAGATTTTTATCGTCTCTTGTTTCAGAGGGGTGCTAACTAGAGAATTGGACTTAGATAATGTTGGGTCGTCAGTTTTTTTGTGGACGACCCTGTACAATAATACTGTAATAACTAAATAAAGGAGGGAGGGGTATTGAATGTCCGTCTGTAGGTCTGGTGTGTCTGTTAACCTCTAAACTGAATGGGAAGAGGGTTGTTGGGATTTAGCTTATAGGGGTTTTGGCCTTTTGATGGGGAAAACTTGGTGATTCTTTGCATAACTAGGTAATTAGCAATTGGGATAGGTGATTGTTAACAAGTGAATTATACAATCGGTAAACTTTGCCTCGACCAACATTTTAGTGGATATTTGGTTTATTACCCCTTAGTCTTAATTTTTATTTCTGATATCTGCACACTGGGAAAACCTCAGAAATCTGAGGAGGTTCAGAAATTCTGATTGCTGAAAGCATCATTCGTTCAGTGTTTTTTCTGTTACCCCGCCCCCTCCTAAACGGGAACTAACAAATTTATGTCCCCCCTCCTCGAGAGGGTGAAAAAAAAAAAACAACCCCCCCCCCCCCCCCTCTCCCGCAATTTCCTCTGCCAATCCCACCCCGTGATAAATAATGACTGGTCTCTTAGGCCATACAACAATTTTTGACAATTTCCTGCCAGTATACTATTGGAAATAAAATTAAGATTAAGATAATAAAGTTACCAAATTTTTCACTAAAATGTTATACTGTATACTGTTACTGTTATATTGTATACGTTCTTCCAATTATGCGATTTTCCAGTTAGACGATAAGTCCTCGTTCCGTGTTGTCCTGTCCGTTACAACACACACACAAAAAAAACCAGACGTCCATTAGATAACATTGGATACGCTTAATTTAGGATTTGTAGAATCTCTAAAAAAAAAAAAAAATACCATTGGGATGAGACCTGGGAGAGATAAACGGCTATGAACGCCGCTCTTGTCGATTAATTTCCTCACTAGGCTTTCCTGCATGACTTTCTCATTTTAGTTCGCATCCTTCCCGCTAGATGGCACTAACAGTTCTGCAACCGAAACACTTTCATACTGTGCGTGCTACATAACTGAAGTCGATGAGTCTGTCTCCTGTCCGGATTTATTTTTTATTTTTGCTAAATGTACAAATGTACGAGAAGATCTACATTTAGGTTTGTTTGCTCTTTGTTTAATGCGTGGCTCAGAGTGGCAACCCAGACCACTGCACTGTGACTGAGGTTGGCGCTAATGACCTAGCTATCGACGCGTCATTAAGCCTCAATCGCCCCTCCCCCCCCCTCCTGCTCTATACCCAATAATGATCTACAAACTGTAACATATTTTATAATCCATTTATTTTGATGTGCTTTAGTTTCACAGAAATAGTGTTTAAAAAAAATTAATTCATTAACTTTTAGTCTAATTTTTGCGGTGCCTCTTTGTTCGGTAAAACAGGTGGGCACTTACATAATTGTATGAGTAGAATTCCGAAAAAGTCTTAAATTTTTCACAATTTCGTGTGTCGACGACAGACGACACCATAATTTTACTTTAATCAATGTGGGTGCATCACTGCATCTGTGCCTTACCGTTATTACAAGTCTTACGGTTTATTGTAACCCTGCTGTGCATGCGCAGTTCGTCGTTGTACTGTTGCTCACTGCTCGGACCATTAAATTTGAAACCTACACACCTTGTATTGCCACGCCATTCACAACGACGTTGTCTAACTGCCGTTCAAAGCCATACGTGAACAGGGGATATTCATAAGGTTCATCTGCTGTTCCACAGGGTTCATTCCTTGGCTCCTTGTTGTTTATAAACAGAATAAGGGACTTTGACATGGGACTGTAATTGCAACCTTCGAAAGCTTAGTCCCTTAGCACTCCATATGTATGTCCAGAGGGGGCTATTTGTATTTAATTAAGTCCAGGTGAACATAGGTCAGTTCGTTCTCGTTTTCTCTAGGTTCCTAGTCCAAGACTATGACTACTCGTCTGTGATTTGCTGGCTTCTGTCGGGTTCCCTCATGAAACTCGTTTCTCATCTCTGGACTTAATTATTTTGTCTTCTTGCATAAGCAGGGCTCCCACTTGTCATAAAATTCATATAATCTATATAATTATAAATATACGTTATATAATACGCTTAGTGGGGATGAGATGCGCACAGCAAAGAAAAGCAAATTCATCATTCATTATGACAGCCAATGAAAATGTTCAAATTAACAAAACAATGAGGAAACAGCCTATAAAAACGCCTCAAATTAACTAAAGGTAGTAGCAATGAAAGAGGGCAAGCGGCTGACATTGTGAACGGATATGCCCTGTAACAATCAGTAGCAAACGAAATATTGCTTCAATAATGCTGGCCATTCAAAAGGGTACAAAGGGTTTTCGTTAACCACTCCTGGTCTTCTGACTTAAAAAAAGGCCTATGCTGGCTATTAAAGCCGAGTTGAATAGTCTCAAAGTTGGATGAGAAACAATCACTGCATGCACGATCGTTGTTTGCGAGCTTATTACGCTTGGTATCAAAATGGATAAACAGGAAGTTCAGCCACACTGAGAATAAGAGTGGCGCCCTCCATTGAAAACGAGTTTTACTTCGCTAAGAAAACAACACCAGGGGTCCAAGGATGGGAGAGCAGGCAGGTGGAATATTCAGACCATATAATGGAGGAATGCGGAGGGGGAGGTGAAAGCAGGAGTGCGAAGGGGACAGGGGGTACCAGGGGAAGGCTGCAGAGAGGGGGGGGATCTGGCCCCAATATTGGGGGAATTTGGGCGGGGGCAGGAGGGACTTGGGGGGAGGCGGTCCGTTTTTATTTCATTATACCCTGTCTAAATATTTCTCTACATGCATGCTAGACCGGTGTAGTTTATGCCGGGGCTACAACTATTCATAATTTTTTTTTATTTTTTATTTTAACGAAATATCATGAATTGTCATAAATTGTTGTGTGTCATAAATATCATAAAACAATACACATTAAAAAAAAATGTTGTAAAAATTCACACTATGAGGACTCCTTGGCTTCTGTGGGGCAAAGGATTTCCCCCCAATCTTGTAACGATTACAAAGTTTTGAAGACTAAATTCGGTTGTTCCATACTTTTTTAAAAATAAATTTGGAATACAAACAAGGCTTAAAAACTACACCTTAATTCAATGTTTTCAAGAACGTGTTAAACCAGACTGTCCTTTTATTGAAAATGTGACGCATTTCAAACATTTGAAAATCATTTGATTATGGAATATCATTCACAGATAGCCTGAGTAGTACAAGAAACGCTTACTTTTGGGGTAAGGGGTGATTCTGAGTCTTAGATGGGGGGATTTTTTTTCAGGATCTGGAAGAATGTCATGAAAAATTGTATGTCATATTTTTATTTTATCCAACTACCACCCCGAACGCCAAGTGGGTGAAAAATTGTCCGTAAGTTGTTTGAAAATGAAAATAAGATGTCCATTTTTCATAAAATTAAAAAGAAAATTTGCGATGTTGGAGTCGGAGCCCTGCATAAGCTTACGTCTTGTGTGGAAAACGCTCCGACTCCAAAATACCGCAAATTTTCTTTTTAATTTTATGAAAAATGGGCATCTTATTTTCACTTCCAAACAACTTTAAAACAGTTAAATTATTATGTTTTTTTCTGTGTTTTTTTTTTACAGGATTGTCAAATTTTTATTGAGGACCTCCAAATTTTGCTTCCAATAGCATCTGGTCTATTATTGTGTTTTGCTATTTGTCAGGTAAGTTTAAGATAAAAACTATTTTTCTGTTTTTTTTTTTTTTTTTTTTTTTTTGCAGTCATAAGAACTTTGGCATGCTGTGACGTTCTTGTACTTCATGTTTTTGCAGGTTTTTATTTTATGTGTTGTTGTCCACTTCATTTGGAGACTTCACCAGTCAGATCAAAACGCCGGTGGTGCAAATCAATCCCGCACTTTGCATTTCGGCTCTCGGAGAAGCGACATGCCGATGACAAGAATTGGGAGCTTTACACGTCGTGAACTGCGAAACATGGAAGTCACCATTACGGATGGTGCTCGCAATCACCGTTTTTCATTCAGGGTGCAGACACCCCGCACGTCCGGTAAGGTTAATGAGTAGACTATAGTGTCCGCGGCCTATCTTGAGTTCTCCGCAGAATGAACACAGATAATCGATTGTACGTTTTCAGTAGCAGAGTGTCTTGTTGATACCAAAGATGGTTACAAAAACAATGGCGGCCATCGATTAAAGCCACCCCATCCAGGAAGACGTAGCCGCTCACAAAATACGTGCAGGACTCTAGATACACCGTGCACACGACAAAGAACTAACTCAGTGTGTCGAGCTGGAAAACCGGGATAATTCAGGGAATTTATCAAGTCTGGGAAACAAGGGGCAAAAAAAATCACGGAATTTGACAAACGTATACTGAAAATTAAGACGAAAGCCAAAAAGCCAAAGGCACAACAAGAGTTAAATAAATACAGATGCAAACCTATTTACGTTGCCTTTAGTACTTACATGTCAGACTACCTGAGCAGGGAAGCGAACCCACAACCTTTGGAGCCAAAGGCCGAGACCCTACCATTGAGGCATACTGACACGGCAAAAGGACACGTCCATAGGCAGTATTTAACACGTCCATGTATACACATAAATAGCCACTTTCCATTCGCCACTAGAGGGACGCTTTGGTTTCAAAGGTCGTGGGTTCACTTCCTCGCTCAGGCCAGTCTGACATATACGTCCAAAAGGCAACGTAAATAGGTTTCCATCTGTTTAATATACTGAAATCAGGGAAATTGAACATTTTTTGGAAAGTCTTTTTCCTCTATAAAGAATATTTAATTCGTATTTCATTTTGTACTTATAAAATCTTCACTGTATTCGGTTTTAAAACATCGTGTTCTTTTTGTTTCATTACTGAGAAGGCAAAAACGCCTTAGGCCAAAGTAATATGGGCGTTACCTTTTTCAGATTATGACATTGGTACTCTTTAACAATACCAGTTCCGGGAGTGCAATTTTTGATTTAGCAAAACGATATGATATAGTTATTGCGATTTGAGTGAAATGTGAAAGAAAAAATTGTATTCCTGTATTACACCTTCCTTGGATCGAAAGAAAAATCGGAGAACAATGTCGGTATTGCTCTGGAAATACCTGGAAAATTAGAGATTTTCATCATGAGCTTTTGAACCCCACCCTGTAACTGCCAGAAGACATGGCTAATGAATAAGCATAAATAACAGTTGGTCTTAATACAAATATTTCTTCATCTAATACCTTATTTAAAGGAAAATGATCGTAACCGAGGATATTATAAAACAATGTCACAAAAGTGTGCCAGTGGACGGGGACATTGCTTTATAATGTCCCAAGGTTTTGTGTTGCTATCTATTATAATGCCCATTGATCCTACAATAGAATGGGAAATTCGTCTAACAATGCGCAGACACAAGCGCCAATTCGAACCGTATGTTCAACAACGGTGGTATACTACCCACAAAAAATACTGATTTTTGACAATTACAATTTCAATTTATTGCCTAGAACCCTAACAGAAAGCCGTGCGCCCTGTTACAAAGATTAAACAACCAACTACCAACATTAACTACTAACAACAACCCATACACGACCACACAACCATGTTCACCAAGTCCACTATATCAACTATGGCATCAGTACGGACACTTTCTAATCAACACTGGCTAAATAATGCTTTAACGATTGTTAAACATAATGCCCTCGTTTTGCGGGCATTATACGAGAAACGGACAATATTTTCAAGCATTGTTTAGGCTAACCATTGTTATGTCGGGTAGTGCTCAAATGGGCATTATACCGTATCTAAGACCTTCACAATTATTGCTTCATCAAATAACGCTGACAAGAATCATGAAATATCATCTTAATCTGAACTATTCTTTCATGAGGGCTACCCAAGTATCTTGAAATAAAGACACAAATCGCTGTAGATAATATTAAGGAAAATTGGAAATAAGCCAAACAGCGAAAATTATACACTAGAAATATGACAGTGCAGTAAGCCACCTTTATGCACTTACGTTTCATCGGAGTGGCATGACCTGGATTGGAACCAGCTACCCAGTTCGCCCCAGATCACTCTTATAGCACCTTAACCGCAATGGCTACACCCTCCACTGGCTGCCAGTTCGGAACTGGGTCATGCCATTCCGACGAAATGTAAGTGCATAAAGGTGACTTACTGAACAACTCTATTTCTCGTGTTTAATTTTCGCTGATGGCTTATTTCCAATTTTCCTCAAGCGATCTAGAGATAGCAATTTTTAAACAACACTTTCCTTGATTCCCTTAAAAGTACACTGACACCTTTTGGGATTTTCATAATCTAATTATTCCGTCAACTATTGATGTGCAGGACACCTTGATTATGTTTTCTTAAAACTTGTATTGACTTTGTTCCTCGCCTGATGATTCCTTTCAGTCGGAACCATACAGTGTCTTTCCAGTTGTTCTGTACTTCATTCGATTTCTGGCGGTGTACTTATCTGATGATATCCAGGACGTCGATATTTCTTCTTCATCTACTCATCTTGGGACCTTGGGAATTTTCTGCTTTCTTCTTAACATTTGCCTCTAGTCTTCCCTCTAGTCTTCCCTTGCGTCGTTTTATACCATGAGGATTTTTTTTAAACTGTTTTTTATCATTCTTCACCTGTTCAATGTGGTGGAATTAAAGGTCTTGTGAACCAGAGGTGTTCTGTTCTTCATTCGATGTCTTAAAGGCAACTTCGATGATCTTGTTTCTTTTGGTCTTCTTCTTTTTTATTTTCTTCTTATTGGTCTTCTTGCATGGTTTCCTAATAGTTTTTCTTTTCTAATGATCTTCTTGTCTCCTTTGGTCTTCTTATTAATGGTCTTCTGACCTTTTCAACTATGCTCTTCTTCTAATCTACGATGACATTACAGAGTTTTAGATTACCTTGTTATTTTCTTTGTTTCGCTCATGGTTATATTGTAAAGCGACAGCAGCTCTTTCCTACAAGAAAATCTAAACATAATTTAATTTCGTCCCTTCTGCTTGTAGCCTTGAGTGTGTCTCCAACTGAGCATTTTCCTCCAATGAACCGAATGGACAGGTAGAGCTGAGTCGAATCTCCTGGTAATGTTGCGTTCCAAGCTGAGTGTCTTTGAGTGTGTCCTGCCATGTCCTTGAGTGTGTCTCTAAATGAGCATTTTACGCCAATGAACTGAAGAGCATGTACAACTAAATCGAATCTCCTGGTAAAGTTACATGTCCGACCTGAGTCTCCAACTGAGTATTTTACTCCAACGACCTAAATGGGCAGGTAGAGCTGAGTCTCCTGGTAAAGGTGCACGTCTGACCTCAATGTCTTTGTGAATGTGTCCTTCTGCATGTCCTTGAGTGTGTCGCTAACTGAGCATTTTACTCCAATGAACTGAAAATCGTGAAAAGACCCAGGTAAACCTGAGTCGAACCTCTTGGTAAAGTTGCATGTCCGAGATGAGTCTAAGCCATTAATGCCAACCAGTATCCATTACCATTAAATACCGTTTGCTGGACAGTTGGTGCACCATTCCAATTATTTGACTGTTAAGCATGAATACATGGGACAGAAAGCGACATCTGATAACCTTGGAAGGCTGGTGTGAAAAGCACAAGTAACTTGCAACATACAGCAATCTACATCAAAAAGCTCATTCGGTTTTTATGGCATGTCGTGTTCTTTTGGAGTAAAAGGATCAAGTGGAGACAAAATCCTGGCCAAGTGTTCCTGACCTACCACGATTTTTTTCACGATTTTAATTTTCTTCATTGGAATAAATGATTAGTATTTAAAAGGTCTAGTTGATAACCTTTTTTGTTTTAGGGTTTATAGAAAATAAGCGAAACAGTAAAAAACCGTCACTAGATAAAAGTAGTAAATGTACTTAACAGAATAGAAGGACCGAATCGAAACATCGAAGCAGTCTGTCACCAAATCGCTAATGTAATACCCTTTTTGTTATACCCAAAAAGGGTATATAAAGATGGCAGTGGAATATGTCACCAGCTCATTGAACCTACTAACTGATTTTTAATGTGTTCCCTCTGCTTATTTCCATTTTTGGGGATGGGGTACTTGGCCCCATCATTTTGGCCTTGGCTCGCGGTGCCGTCTGCTCTATGCAATTCTAAAACCAACACAAACACAAAATATCCATCGAACGCCTCACCAAAAAGACACTTAGGTTTAAAGACTGTATGTCACTGATTGCAAACAGGGAGACTGGATCACCTGTTCCAATCCGTGTCATGCCTCTGAAAAAGGAAGTTCATACGGGTGGTTTACTGTTGTAACGCGAATAGGCCTACAAGACTTATCTTTTGCACATCTATACACTTGTTCAGGTAAGAATGATTTTCACTGTTATAATGGAAATAAATGTATTATGGGTTTCTCGCTTCTGTGTGATCCATTGTTCGTCACATGTTAAAGATGATTCATTTTGTAACGTAGGATGGTTCAAACAGGAGCGAGCAATTCATAATAACACTTATTTCTATTAGAACAGTGAAATGACCTTATAAGGAAAACATTCTTTTTTCAATCAAAATTATATATCAGCTTTAAGTGTGTTTATTTTGTTTTCTTCGGTAGGATCGTTCTCCGTGCCCTTTAATTGCAAAAATGTTAGTACACGCCTAAAATGGAAACTTGATGTTGCAAACTTCGGTGCGACTGCCCGATGCGTGCCGTTGGAATCAGTTTAGCGACTTTGATGGATGAACTTGCGGCGGTCAGTTGCTTTTGTAATTGATTAATTGGGGAGCCTAACCATTGTTAACTCAGGTGATTGAAGTTTACCAATCACGTTATACCCATGTAAACCGTTGGAGCCAAACTTTGGACATTGAATGCTCGTGCTGTGATCTGATGCGGTCTGGTACACATCTAGTTTCACCTATGATTTTAGTATGCCGAAGTAAGTTAGTCTAGTCACGGTAACATGCTGGCTGTGTTGTATGTTCTAGTAGTTAGTGCATAGCTAAGAGCAAGTATAGATTAGGTTTTGTCGGTGGTTAGTGTGTAGTTAGACCAGGCATAGACTACATGGTGATGTTAGCGTTGAGACGATAAGCCCACACGTGAACTCTTATTACATGTTGGTGCAACCAGGAAGGCTGGTTTGTTTATTTCCATATGAAGTCCGAATTGTAAATTTATTGTGTAAAAGTTTTTCCTTGACCTAACATGGAATCGGTTTAACTACACAACAAGTCGACTTTTCTTTCTTTAATACCCGGTGGTGGCAGCGGGACAAGTTACAACTAGGAGGGAATCCTAGCGAACTCTATTAAGTGAGGCAAGGCTTAGGAAGCCCACTGTGGTCACTGGCACGGTAGGTGGAATTGGATAGGTACACGGCCCCACACTGTACTCCATTAATTCTGTAGTTAGTTTGGCTGGTTGGCCCATTTTCCCACGTCTAGAGGGCGTATGTGGGAGGCATTCGCATGTTCGGTCTTTGGTTTGATAAATTTAAAACCAAAGACCAAACACCTGGAGGGAGGGGGTGCACAGCACGTGCACGTGCACAACTAGTAAAACTAATAATACTTAAAAATGCTTTAAAAAAAGGCTTAGCCTACAATGCTTAAAAATGCTTAAAAGGTGTAAAATTCTTAAATTTCTTAAAAATTCTTAAACGCTTAAAACCACTTTAAAACCCACTTTCATAAGCTAACCTCTAATTAAAATTACAGCAAAATTTGGAAAGTTTCAATGCTCTGTCTGGTCTTGAATAGAGCCAGAGTAGTGACATTAGCGACGTCACCGTACATTCCAAATATTCTCTGTGACTAAAAATAATTTCAACAAACAAGTCTCGTCTTCCGCATAATGAATTTGTACATGGGGCCTCTACTTTGTTCTCGTACAATTCTTTATCTTTACTAATTTACAAACAATACTCCATAACGAAAGTGAACACAACCCATTTTTTTAATATTTTTATAATATAGAACATGTTTAAAATATATAACAGTTTACTATTTTTCAATGCTCTTTCCATTTTCGTCGATTACCAGAGGAGACCGGACAGGAAAATAGGTGTTCGATTTTGTGACATCTTTTTTTGAAGCGGCAGAAGGTGTTACAGAAATTGTTACACAAAGGCGCACATGGAGAGTTACGGTTAAAACTAATACAACAATAACAAAAATTGACTTAAAGATTTTCAGCTTTATTATGCTGAAATACCCAAAACTTTGCAATTTGTGTAAATTTGTGCACTTTATAATAATAATAATAAAGATTTACCACCTTTTGTGGAAGGTTACCAGAAGGGCTGTGAGCCACTTACACCAGGACCAAATTGTAGTGCTAAGTTCCCAAAACAATTAATGAGTCCTCTTCAGGAATCTGTGAAAGGACTGCTTAGTTATCAACCTGCGGAACTCAAGTTCACTGTGTGCATTCACTGGTTTCCGTGTTCGGAGAATTCCACATTTTAACAACCCGAACTGAGAAAAAAAATGTGTTCGACAGTCGAGGTGTGAATTCTGAACTTCCAACTTTCTTTTCGTATACATGTCATCAGGTGCATTGTGGATGACCCCTATTTAATTTAACGTTATTTTTATTTAGATGCATCCCCCGCTTCCCAACCGGGTTCCTCCACGCCGATTTCTGCGGGTCTGTCATTGCCGCCCCACTCCTTTTCGTCCGTCGTAACACCGAGTACGATTCTATCCAACAAGAGCCTACTCTCCAACTTGTTGTCGCCATCTTCTGCCTACCGTCGCGCACACAGCCTTCCGTCCAACAATCTATTTGGCACAGACACGAAACAATGTCCGACGAAAGGAAATTTGATAGAAGGGAAAATACCAGATATCATCATAGATGGCACTGCTTGTTTACCGGTACCGATTTGTAGTCACCAGATCGTGGAAAACTACGAACCGGAGAGGTAAGTTTTTAGGTTAGTTTACATTACGTGATGTGTGTTTGTGTTGGATTTTTGTTGGAGCAGAAGCGAGGCGAGTTTACAGCGAAAGAATCTTAATATTTATAGTGAGCGTAGTTGTTTGTACGTTCTGTTGTATTTGTGAGGGTAATGACTAGTCAGCAGCTACTTACTGACTGTCAGTCGGGTTTTCCAGTTGTATATTCTGTACAGCAAAAGCTTGGAAATCCGTGCGTCGCTTTTCAACTCTGGAACCGTACACGATAGAGGCAAACGGTTTTCACCATTAGATAAGCGTCCAAGAATTAGTTGAAAGAATACAAAAACACCGTAAGTATGGAGCGGAAGTGGCCTACACGTGACCGGAAGTGGCCGACAAGTGAGCCCGCCATCTTCGGAATGGTACCAGATAGAGACAAACGGGTTTCACATTAGATTCAGCGTCCAAAAATTAGTTTCAAAAAAATTTAAAATAAAACCGGAAGTATGAGGTAAAAGTGACCGGAAGTGGTCGACAAGTAAGCCCATCATCTCTGGAACGGTACCTGATAGAGACAAACGGGTTTCACATTAGACTCTGAGTCCAAAAATTAGTAAAAAAGAATTTTAAAAACCGGAAATATAAAGCAGAAGTGGCCTGAAAGAGGCAGAAGTATAAGAAACGTACGGCTAAGTAGTCGCTCCTCCACTTGTTAGCAGTAAAACTTCAAAACGCCCCCCCCCCCCCCCCCCGGAAATCTCTCACTGAGGCACTTAATCTGGTATGCTTGTACGTCAAAACTGGTCAACAATTGGCGTAATTATTACAGTGACCGGAATAGAAATTTCTAAATGAGCCGAATTCTACATTAGCCAAATTCTACATTTCCCAAAAGCCCGAATTTCAGTACCGAGGGCGTACTCGGCTCAGATAGAGTTTTAAGCACATTTGCTCTAAATTTAGAACCTAATATAGTTTTCTTTGCTTTCTAAGTTTTCGATGCTGTCACACCTAATTTTGATATTTTCGGGAATTTATTTCATACGCATTTCGGTTTTAGCACTGCTGGCACCCTTGGCCTTTTCGTTGGATGTTCCATAAATCAGGGCAACGTGTACGTGGCAGCACCGAGATTATCTTTATAACGCAACATGGTGTTGAATTTGTGTCACCACAGTAACGGGTAATCTCCAATACATGAATACATGTCCATACTCTTACTGTGGTGTAAACGTATTGTCTGCTGTGGTTTCGTGTCATATAAACAGCTTCGTCATACTACGATGGTTTGAGGCTTCAAATTCCAGGATCCCGTCGCTAGTGTAAAAGGCACAGTTGGCCGCCACGTTGAAGAGAATTCCTCCAAACATTGTGTCAAATGAAGCGAATATGTGTCGTTAAATGGAAATCCTTTTGTTGTTCCAATCCCCTCCCTTCCTGTATTGGCAAATACAACTAGTGCAACCACCATTACAATTGTTGACACCCATGATCACAGCGTGGGATTATTTCTGAGGAGGGGAATGGCATTTTTCTCGCGGAAGGGGGAGGAGAGCTGCACCTACGTTTGTTATCCTCCCTTCCCTTCCCACTCCCTCCCTCCCTTATTTTTAAATTATCTTCCCTCCTTCCTCCGTTTTCATTTTTGTACTGAATCTTCGACAATTTTTTTCCCCATCGTTTTCATTTTTATTCCAAAGTGCGAAATAATTGTTCATTGGTTGATAATGTGGTTGCATGTTTCTCGTGAACCGGAACCTGAATTGTTGATCCACAAAACTGTTGAATTCTTTGTTTGTTTTGTAGAACGCATTATTCAATGTGATGGTCCGAGCAAACACACGCTATTACAATTAACGCACACCTAAAAGGGTTTGCAACAATTGGTTTCTAACAATTTCCAATAGATTTTACGTAATTTCCGGCCCAAAATAAACCCGAGTTTCGATCTATGGGGTATGTCAAAGAAACCGCAATGAGTCACTGCCGAAATAGCTACGCTCGCTCCAGTCCAATGAGCAAAATGTTATTAATTCGTTGAATTACATCGAAAAAGACTGTTAGCTACTTATGTAGCGTTGAAAACGATTGACAGTGGTCATCGTGGCTGAATTCGATGAGAGAGCTCATCCTGGTTGCTGGAGGTTTGCGGATCTGGTCGAAACCCTGGAAAGGGGATCTTGGTAAAGTCCCCGCCACGACTGCTGGCCAGGGTAGCGTGAGAGGTTACCATGCACCTTCAGCGGCTAGTACAGGAACTATTCTGGGCAATTCTGGACAATCTTTCGGCCCCTGCGATGATCGGAGGTTTCCCGGTTCAAAACCCCTGGTTGGCTCCTCCCTTTACCAGATTCTTCTCTCCTAAAAAGTCTGGTAATGTTTAAAATTGAGCCGGTTCAGCCACACGAGCATTAAATTGCTTCAGCTGACTTAAGGCTCAAAGAAATTAATTAAAAAAATAAAAAATAAAAGCTGGGAATGCTTCTGACGTTAAAGGGAAAAAAGTACCTTCATTTAAACCTCTGAAACTAGTACTTGCAGGGGTTATTTGTCGAATGTCTTGGTTGGTTGAATCCTTTGAAAGGTTCTCAACTTGATGGTCCTTCTGTCAGTTTTGGGTTTGGGTGGGCTACAGTATGTACGAAAACGAAATTAAAAAATTTAGTGAAGTGTTGTTCAAGCCCAGAATATATACATGTTGCAAGAAATAAAAAAGCGATTGCAGGCAAGTTCCTACGGAGCCCTGTAGAGGACATACCAAAAAGAAAATTAGGTTTGTTATCTCGACATAACCAATTCGTTATCTTGAGATAACAAAGTATATTACTACTTCCGGTACTACTTCCGCTACTACTTCCTATAAGATCGCAGAAACGGGAAATTCGTTATGTCGAGATAACCAATTCGTTATCTCGACA
>JAHWFP010135924.1:6900-70740 GCA_023313725.1 Lithobius niger | reverse complement strand
ACAAGAACCAGAACCAGAACAAGAACCAGAACAAGAACAACAACAAGCTAACAGTTTTCAAATTTACGTGTGGCTCCCTACGTTTAATCTTGCATGGAATTGCACAAAAGTTGGTGTAAAGTTTGGAAAAGTTGCTATCTACTATCTGGCCAAGTTTGGTCGAAATATATTGAATAGAAACGGAGAAATTAATAATTTTAGTTTTACTGGAGAGAGGACTTCAATCATATATATACACGGCTATCGCCGTGTATGATAAGGTACTCGGCTCTGAAAAAATTGCAAACAGTGTTCAAAGAAGAAACTGGCTGTCCATATAAATCATATGAAGATGTTTATGCAGTACGACTAGAGGCTGGTGTTTTTTATATGCTACAACCACGTAGAAAGAAAAACTGTGTCATGTGAAACTGCAGTTTATCAGATGTTTTTACTGACTTATTCTACATAACAATTTGTTTTAAAAGCTCCCCTTCTTATAATAATAATAATAATAATAATAATAATAACGTTTGTAGCAAAGTACAGCAACAGGTCAAGGAAGGGCCGGTAAGGGCCACTGACACCTTGCCAAGTTAAAACGGTACTGGGTTCAAACATATCTTACAAACTAAGAAAGTACATTCATTTTATGGAGTGATTTTATGTTCATCGACTACCACATCACACCACTAATAGTATGGAAATATTTCACAAATCATGCCCACCATACCAGTACTTTAATAAAACTATTGTATATATTCATCCAAGAAGGGTGTCATATCTGATTTTCAAAATCAAAAGGTGCTACTTAATTATATTACTAAAGGAAAGCAAGTTGTCTGGAGAGGGCAACAATTCTTACCATGGTTTTGTTTTTCTTATAAGAGGTATCACAAAAATTAAAACAACGGAAGGGTAAAAATGAATACTTTCTTGCATAATGTTGGAAGAATTCCACATCATGATGAAAAACCAATAGCTTGATGACCTCCTTGCGATGTCACTAAAGAAGGCTCGTTTAATAAAGGCTCGTTTAATGCAATTGCATCGCTGAGCTGCAATGCTAACTAAATTTTCCATCACTGAACAGTAAACTTGTGTTCAATAACCAGGCGATGCTGCTTATTTCGAGCCACGTAAAAGTTAAGATATTTAAAAAATTTTCTCATCTCGTCTCAACATCACCATCAATCATCTCGACCTTGACACGACTTGTAAACGGACTGTCTCGACTACGAGATAAAGGTCGAGAAAAAAGCAAGATGTTCTCGTCTTGACGGCAATGCTATTCTACGTACTATTTGTGGATTTTTTAAGTTTATAATTGGCCAAGGATTTTCAGGGATTTTGAATCTGTAATACCAAAATTAATCAGGACCTGAAGTCCGACGCGAGTTCTAATAAGTATTCGGAAAGTATACAGACTTTGATGTCCAATAAAAGACTTCATAGATAAAATTACACCTAAAAGTGTGTCACGTGTTTCATTCAAAGGCCGTATAATTTCACTCTTTTCAAATATAGAATATCACCTGTAGAATTTCACTCAGTGGCTACGCAAATTCAACCAATACGACAACCTTCCGTCGTTTCATGGCTTTCCTTAGCGACAACGCAACGACGAAGTCATCGGTCTTGTTTTTCATTCATCTTTTCTGATAAAATTTGCAAACTCCATTGGACCTCCATTACAGAATTCTCTTTACAAAAATAAATGAGAAAAATATAAACCCAATGTATAGAATACAATGAAATTTAAAAATCTAATAAAAATCTAAGTTATTTCACAGTGATGTACAGATGTCAGGTGAACAAGACTAGAATTGCACCACAAAACTTTTGTAGCAGGAAGTAGCGCTCCACAATTTTTGTAACGTGTACACAGAACAACACAAACAGCATTGTCTTCAGTATCTGGATGTCATCGTTCCAGTTGCTTCTTTCACAGAATTTAAAAGAAGATGGCGTTTCTATTCTAGAAGCTTCTTTTTTTTTTATCCCGTTCCCAGAATGATTGTTTAACGTACGGATACTTAGATTGGATGCTTCGGTTTCGACTAGCAATAATCTTAACTGCAACATCCAGGTCTTTCACTTTGGGAACGAACGTACTCGGCCACGTTGAATTTGGCATCAAAGGGATTCTGAGATTTCCTTGCTCGTAGTTCCCTATAAGACAAATCAAAAAATTAGTTCATCATTATTACTGTTATAATAATAATATTATTAATAATAAAAGTTAGTTGCAAATTTGCAACATGCCTGGAATGGCTCATAAGAGCCACTGACATCAAGCCTAAGCTAAAAAGAAAAGCGCTAAAATATAAGAGTTAAAAGCTTCAGTGTGCACCACATGTTCAATGAGGGGTAGGTGAAAAATGGCAAGGAAGGCAGGATGGGGTACGACGGCCTTGCCACCAAGATTAGATCTGCCAGGGATGATTAAGTTCCCGATGACATCGCCAGTTGCTTGTTAGCTTTAGTATTTTTAGACTTGTAGGCTTGTCAACCACTAGCCTAATCCTAGTAACTCTCTGATGTCCCTTATGAAAGCCTCATACAAGAATGAAAAATAATGCGACCAGTGAGTAAAACCGAAAAGCGAGTTTTATGGGTGTTGTATGAAACCCGAGAACACGAGCATCCAAATCAAGAGAGAACACAATGCAAACACATTACAAGAATGAACCGGGTCACCGACTTATGTACAGAGCTGGACTTACGAGACACAGAAGGACCGGGACTAGGGACTAAATTTTAAATCCTGCAGTAAATTATATTTTTATTTTCAAGTTTTTTTATAAGTTACATAAAACGAATGCAATGTACCGCATATGACAGCCAAACACTTTTTACAATGCTGTCATTGTAACCACAACTTTAGTATGCCTGATAAAGTAGACGATGTTGGACAGAGGATAAAGTAGTGAAATCACTAATAGAAAGCATAGAAATACGTGTCAATAAAATAACTGGTGGGACAATCTGGGTCAACACGAAGCACAGTAGCCCACTGGACGGAGAATAGCTACAGAACAGGTGTTATACACAGGTGTGGTAAATATATAGGTAGCAGAGTCAGATTACGCCTAATATATCAGATCTTACGGGTTGCTCGCACGCCACAATGCACGGAGGGGGAATACTAACTAACCACTTGAGTTACTACAACTAACTTGACTTACTATCCTGTTAAACACTGAAGTACGGGGTAAGTGGAATCAGAAAAATATTCTAATAACTGTACCGGTAATCTAAAAACATTACTAAATTGTTACTTGAAGGGATCAGGGTGGAATCCCTCAACCACTTCCACTTCTGCAACCAAACCAGATGCACGACCCAAAACAATGAGAAATGAGCAATCATAGAATTGTACATTGCCAGTATTGTAATATTGTGGAATTTCAATATCATTTACATTGTTAGATCACAACATTTAGAACAGATACACTCTTACATACGAGAATGAATAGTCAACGTCATAAATATTCGCACGTAGTTGTCAGTCCATGCTGTTGACTATTGTGTAATGCCGAATTTGGGAGTGTTCATCATTGCTCGTTGGAAACATGGCCCCAGCCGCCGTACAACCAGGGGTCAACGACCTTACACAATGGCAACTGGCTGATGCCCCCAGTGAATGATGTAATGAGCGAGTTGTGCAACATGAAAGGTGCAATGTAAAACCTTGCTGATACAGTGTATGCATTTGAAATTTTGTAAGATGTTAAATTCCCTATATTTTCTAGCGAGTTTTGGAATCATCACTGCCCTAGTCCTTTCCCACCCCACTTCCAATTCTCTCTCTTGTTATGAAAGAATAAAGGGTCCCCAGCCAGTACTGGAGCAAGAGGGGGGCGAAGGGGGCGGCCGCCACAGGCGCCGAAAGGGGAAAAGGTACCGAAAATACTGCACCTCCATCCAAAAACATAATCGAATAAAAAATTTGAACTTTAATAAATGCTCTTTTGGCAAAGCCTAGCCTAAATACAATTTGTCCTGAAAATAAATTTGTGAGTTGCAGCAGTAATTTATAATAGATCTGCCTTCTGACGGGCAATAAAACTTTCAAGAACATGAATTTGGTAAGAAGTACTTATTTTTCGGCCCGGTATTTGGAACTTTTTTCACAGTGAAAATGTTAAAACACTAAAAAAAGTTAAAACACTAAAAAAAGCGGGAGCTGCCACGATGGACTTCACACAGCTGCCATGTTGGAAAATCATCCAATATGGCAATTGTATGAAGTCCACTATTTGTGGCCAAATTTATGTTCTTGGTAGTTTTCTGGCCAGTCGGAGGGCACCTCCGTCGTAAACTAAATTCAAATGTAGACAGATATTTTTGTCTCATGCCTACCTTCATGTCAGATTCGTGTTATTCAGTGTATTGGCATTACCTCTGTGGTACCGCAATGGGTTCTTTTTTGGGCAGATTTGGGTAGAGACGTGTGGGAGGGGGAGGGGATGTTGCAATCTGCAATATAATAGCGATAAAGCTGGGCGCTTAATGAGCTACTGGCCCCAGGTGCTCCAACGCCTTGCTCCGGCACTGGCCCTAGCGAGGGGTGTGCCTAAGGTGCTTAGTTAGCCAAATACATTGCATGTATACTGTACTATATGTGATGATAAAAATATAACTTCTGCAGCATTAATACTGGTTCCCAATTAGTTAGGTGTTTTTGAAGAAGAAGAAAATGAAGCAGTATTAAAAAAAACCTGATGATGACAAGTGACAGATTCATTCATGATAGATTCATTCAAGGTATTTTGAATACTTCCATACACACAACAGTCCAGTTCTCAACAGTGCTTCATGGCAGTGATTTGTTCACGGTTTAAAGCAATGAAATTAGATTTAAGAACTATCGTATGTGTGAACTAAAGTGGATCGAAGTGAATAGTTCTGAGCTAAATCAATTGTTGGAAAATGAATATTCCCAAAATGCTTATGTTAGGGCAGTTATATCATTGTTCATCTAGAAATAAAGACAAAAATCACTGCAAACCACATAAAGTAAATTGGAAATAAGCCATTAGTCTCCATTGCCTCCACTTCTCCATCGCCTATGACTGAGCACGTTTGGCCGAATGAAGTCCTGGCCACTGTTGTGACCGTAATAACAGGATTAATGAGTTATTTTTATGCCAGTAGAGAAGTGGCCATATCGGTAAAGGCGGTATGGCAGTGATCCGGTGATGGACTGGTTTGCCGGTTCGAATCCGAGCCACTTCACTTGAATGAAACGTAAGTGTAAGTGATAAAAGTGGCTCGCTGTGCTCCGTTATTTCAAGTGTATAATTTTCGCTGATGGCTTATTTCCAATTTACCATTATGCATCAATGCTATATAGTTCACATCACTTGAACAAAACCTAAGTGCATAAAGATGGCTTACTGTACTTTGTTATTTCTAGTGTATAATTTTTGCTGACAACATTTCCAATTTACCATTACGATCAGTGGTACAGTAAATTACATGGTCATGTCAGCCATCCTGACATGACCTTAATTAAAAGGAATCGACCATAGGTAGCATTTAACATGCACACGTATACATAAAAGAAAATTTAAGATTGCCACTGAAGGATGCTTTTCGCCTAGCCTTCCACCAAGTGAATGGAACACAAACTAAAGCATGAACTACCTTTGTGACTTTGTGATGAGAGCCATCACAACATTGCAGTGCAGAAAGGGTTAAGTCCAAAAGGCAATGGCACTAGCATTGCATCTGTATTTATTTAATGCTACATTATGCCCATTATATGTCGCTATCGTTATTTTTAATCGTAATGGGCTAAATCCTTCTAACTCACCTTTGAGAAAAAAAGAATGGAGCTACTCACCTTGCTACAGCCAGAAAGGATAATTCTACATTCATTCCAGTTTTGGCACTCGTTTCCATAAAGGCCACATTATATTCCTGAAAAACAGAGTAGATTAAATGTAAATAATGTATATAATGAAAGTACATATATACCTCGGTGGAAATGAATTATGTTCACGAGTGAATAAAAATCTATCACGCAAGATTTCAAATAATGATTTAGGTGAACTTTCGAAGTACAGCATTTCTTCTTCCGGCATCACTAACTTGGCTCAAAGAAGTAATACTGCTGTAGTCAAAATTTTCCTAAATCATCATTTAAAAGAATGCATCGCAGACTGAACCATTTTCTCGTTAAACAGTTAATTAATGCGTTCATTAAGCATTTTTGAGTACATTTGGGACATGACAAAACATCCATCAGTCTTGGTCTCGTCTCGTCTGCTCTGAGCATCGAAAACTTACCCTTGGTCTTATCGAGACTACCAATCCCATGGAGACCATCTTGTAGGTAACCAGGGGTAATCCCAACTGTGGTTATAGCTTCCGCAAAGTAATTAATTTGCGGGGATGATGTTTACTCCAAATTGACGCACTATGACTGGACGAATGAGCTCACAAGAGCATAAAAACACACCTGCTTTAATTTTGGCTGTATCTACATCGCCTTTTGGCCATGGTTGCGAACTGGGGATGAATGTCAACAATAAAATGCCATGCTGGTTCAAACCAAGATGGCTATTTTATGGTAACATTCAATCCTGTTAGAGGGGTTAACCTTGTGACCAAGGCCTTATCGAGGTGTAGATTCTGCTGAACATTAAAGCAGGTGTATTTATTTACCTTTGAGGGTTCATTCGTCCAGTCAAAGGAGTCCATTTGGAGGGATGTAGTTTTAGTTTCGATCTCTTATGTGACACGCCATTGTAGGTTAGATACGTGGCCAGGTAGTAGGCAGCGCTTTGTAATGATAATAATTATGTCAGTTAAGAGAATGGTCAACTCTTTGCTTTGTGATCATCTGTGCTACTATATGGTGTTAAACAACAATATTAATGAGTAAAGATTTCACAGTTTTTTTTTTCAAAACCAGTTTGAAAATAAAGCATGAATTAAAAAAAAAACAAGTATGATCAAATCCCTAACTTAACATCTCCCTTTCTTTTGTGTGTGAGAAATCTATTTATTCTGTGAAGGTTTTGTAAAGCGGTAACATTTAGGAAAACAATAAAAAAAACCAGGAGCATCATCTCTGAAAGAATTGATACGGGCATTCAAAAGCTATTTACACACGCTTGTGGTCCAAACAGTGCGTTGAAAAAAAAATACACTAAAATCCGACGTTTCAGAATCCTATAAGTTATAACTTACATGTAATTATTTTTGAACACCCTTATAATGAATGATTCGCGAGTAGATAAATGTGAAATCAACTGCCAGAATTTACAAAATGAATGAAAAGTAACATATATTAATATGGTGCAATTGATTTTTCAAACATTTCACTAAGTATTACGTATTTCTACTAATAGTATCAAATAAATAGCTTTCACACGCATGAAAGCTGCCATGTTAAGAGTACATGTTAAGCTGCTGTGGAGATGATTTCACAGCTTTTATGCCACTGTCCATAAACTGATACTAGGTTAGAAGGAGAAAGTGGAATCTTTCACACTTATATTGTAGTATAACACCATCCAGCACTGCAGATATCCAAAACTCTAGAGGGAAGTGGGTTAACCATCCCCATTAACAGGTCTGTGGAGTGGAGTTCCACAACATCAAGAAAGAAAAGATAAATCGCTAATGACGAGAAAACTGAACAGTTGATCATCATCTGAGTTTACAGATGGTAAATCCATTGCTATCGATTCTATCAGTTCCAGACTCGGTGTTGTTGCCAGCGGGGCCGGATTATCCAATGAGCAGTGTGCAGTTGCTGCTAAGTGTGTGTGTGTGTGTGGGGGGGGGGTGAAGGCAGTTGCAAGTCCTCACCAAGAAGTAACCAGGCCTTGTAACCAGGCGTAATTGGCCTCGTAACCAGGCCAATTAGGGCTAAAGTAGGTTTATTCCAGTCCACGAGGGTAGTTCAGCGGTAGAATGCTAGCCTGCCATGCGGGCGGCTTGTGTTCGATTTCCGGCTGATGCACCACTTTCTAAGGGGGGTGAAAGCAATCCCAAGTCTCACCAAAAGTAACCAGGCCAGTTAGGGCTAAAGGAGGTTTATTCCAGTCCATGCGGGCAGTACAATGGTTCAGTGTAGGCTTAGTAGGCTCAGGAGGCTTCACACTCTGCAGAAGAGAGTAGTGTTGCTGAGCTGGAACCCAGAGGTGAACTGACTAGCTAAGAACAGGTCTGTTGGTTATAAGGAGACTGGTAGTACCAGTAGGCTACCCTAGATGTCCCACAGCACTTCACCCTCTCACCTACTCTACTGTGGCTCCACCTATAACAACTATAAACATGGCATGTGGATAATGGATAGGCACCATACTTAGCTCTCTCCAACTACATAGTACAGGTGCACTAACACTACATAACACATATCATAAACATACTAAACACCTAGGGTGTGACTAACAACATAGTAAAACTCTGCAACCGCCATTGAAAGCCATAGGCTCCATATTACTAACATACAGGGGTCCTTACACTAAAAATCATGGCATGATAATTTATGTCCTAGCGTTGCTCAGGACCTCCACTTCAGGGGTGGCCTTATTAAAGACCTGTTGCACGCTTTAGTCAACTTGCATGCAGCCTTTAAATGTCCTACCGACCCACAGATTTGACATGAAAAGTTCTTAAACCTGCACTCATGACACACATGACCTGACTTTCCTCAACAGAAGGACTAAATTTCACTTAACTTTCCTACAAAGCAAAATGGGAGTGGCTATCAATAATTGATCAGACTCAACGTTTCTGTTAGGAAAATGTGCCTTCACAGGTATGAAATCATAATGTAGTAGCAGAAATGGTAAAATTACCACCCTTACATCGGCTTTGTGAGCCAATGGGCAATTTACCGATTCCTTTTATCGAAACATTATGTAATCTACAGAATTACCCTGTATACCTGTCTTTGGATACAATTCTGCTGGACGCTACACCCCTGTATCTATAATATTACAGATTATTAAGCGATAATGGCTTAAGATTATCTGTATCTTCAGTCTTTTCGTGAAGAGTGATGTGTGTGTGCACTGTGCAGGTTCTGTGAAACATGCATTACTGTGTTCATTAGCGTACTTTGTGACTCCATGCGATAATGACTCCACACTAAAGTATCATAGGTGCTCTAGCAAACCCCAGGGCATCCCTCTGCCATTAAAATGACCCACGGCACATGTTAATAGTTAAGACAGGCTTCGAGCCACCACGCAGTTCTATCTTCAGAAAAGCATGTGCCAAATCAAAGAGTCAGAATTGAACATAGCTACCAATTCGGTAAACAAATCTTCTGCTCAAAGCACGGGAATGTACTCGACAACCAACTGTGGGTTAACTGTAACTGAGTAATCATCTACTATACGTACATCATTGTAGAGTTTGTGAACAAGCACAATGGAAATAGCCCCAGAGCTAGTTAACCGAATTGGTTTTAAGATCCCTTCCTATATCAAGTGGGCAAGCTCAGCCTCTACTTTTTTCCTTAAAGCTAAAGGAACTGGTCGAGCCTTCATAAAATGTGATTTAGATGTCACTTACTGTACGTACTTTAGTGTACTTACTTTTAACTATGTTTGTGTTAAATAATTTAATAGAAACCACTTTGAGTACCTACGCATGGGCTGTTTAATGTCAAGCTATATAGTTTTCTTCTCGCTAACGTAAACTTTGTTGTTAATAGCCTACACCAGTTTTTGCAAAATGTCAAAATTATTTTGTATAATTTTGACATTTTGAAAAAACTGGTGTAGGCTATTAACAACGAAGTTTACGTTATAACAATGATGTTATAATTATATTCTGCTTCAAATTGTCCAATGTCATCTACATAGTGCACCAAATCTGCCTGTATTTCAATATTGTTCATATAAAGAAGAAAGGTAAGGGTCCCAACACCGAATCCTGAGGTACACCAACTGTAAACCCTTCCGACTCTTGTTATACTAACCCACTACTAATGTCAAATTATTTTTAAGGATGATAACCCTTTCGAGCTTAACGCCATGTTTCATTTTCCTGCTGAAAAAGCCTATGGCGAAAACATGGCCGCCAAAAACAAGTTGCATGCCTCACGAAAATAAATTGTAAAAAAAAAAACTATGCGGTCTAGGAGTATAAAATTTCGCAGATGTAATAATTATACTGTAAATTATTGACCAGAAATATAACTGGGACCATCGTTCTACGTTTTCATTATTTAAAAAAAATCCTGAAGTTCGACTACGTAAACAGCCCTAACGAAAGTTTCAACTTACAGTACTCGGAATGATAACATCCACTCGATATTCTTCCGCCACAACGCCTGTTATTGAAATGATTATTTTATGTTTTATTCCCGTAAAAATAGTTTTAAGTTGCTTTATTCCTTCAAAATTCGCGATTGTCGAAAGCCCACTACCAACTCGCGTAGGACAGCCATCGTGACCGGCTGCCCGCAATGCGACGCACTCCTACTAGCGCCAATGGATACGACCTTCATTCGCTTCGCATGACGTCACTTGTGAACGGCCGAAGAGTCACGTGCTGCGAGCGAACCAATCAACGCTCGCGATGCCGAAGCGTTTGGACAAAGACCGTTGAAACGGCACATTTGATTCGAGGAATACAGGCAGTGACTTGGGTGTTGATGACATCATTTTTCGCGGACTAGAAAATTGGGAATCCCCTCTCTCGAACGCGACCAAGATGGCGGCTGTACGTTGCATTGTTCCGGAGATATGATCGTTTGAACCAAGGGCTATTTTCAGCAAACAAATGCAATTTTCACGTAGATTTTGGCCACGATGCCTACAATAACATCGATTAAGGTAATAAAAAGTTGATATTAAATTGTATTAATCGAAATTAATCGAAAATATACGCTCCAAAATACGTAAGTCAATCGGTATTACACCTCCGATGTACGCAATTGGATTATTTTTTTTTTAACAGTGCGGTGAAATGGGCGAACTATACACCGTCGTTTAGGCTTTTTGGCAGCGGAATTACAATGACGATATCGTCGCTTAGGCTCGAAAGGGTTAAGCATTTTCTCTCTGATTCCACATTTTGGTAGTTTATTATTGTGAACTGTCATTGATAGTGTCAAACACATTTTCCAGATCTATTAAGATAATTTCCACATATTTTCCATCATTTCAGGACTCTGTGACAAATTCAATCTAGTCTTAATTGCATCAGTAATGTAATTCTCCTTTTGAAATCCATATAGATTTTTTTGTAATAATTTTATATTTTTCCAGCAAATTTGTTAGTCTAATTGCAAAAAAATGTTCAATCATTTTGTTAAACTGCAGGAAGAATTGAAATTGGTCTGTAGTTTAGATAGTTATTTTTACATCCTTTTTTGTAGATGGGTCTAACAACTTGAATTTTAAGTTTAGTCGGCCACATTTCCATACTGAGTATTGCCTGAATCAGAATTCTAATGAATTCAATTGTTTTTTTTTACTAGTTTGTTTAAAATATTTTATGTACAGTTCATTACTGCCTAATGCACCAGAAGTTTTAATCTCGTTTAGATTTTGTTTTCCTCTGGTTCTTTAATTACGAAAGTATGAGGAAGTTCATTACAATCATTGTTTTTATTTATGATTTTGCTTCTACCATATTTTTGTTTCAAATGTGCCATTTATTCAGCAAATTTGTCATTAAAATTTTTTTTAAACTGTACTTGTATTCGTGTTCTTAAAGTTTCTACTTATAACCTCATCAATGTTTACTTTAATTTTTTTCCCCCGTGATGAAGCATGATAAAGTTAAAAAGTGCCAACAAAGAAGCAAGGATCAAAATGAAAGAATGGGATAAAGAAACATTTTTCAATAGGGAATACGGTAAGGTTAAGACCAAACGAGACTTCCGTCATTCAGTCTCGCCTTGTCTCGGTCTGATTCTAGTAGTCAGGGTCTCACCATATTTTAATACGGTATCGGTGGGTCGTGCTCGATTTCTAACCATAAACAAGTTAAAGTAATAAAGGTTGTAGTATTTTTGGTAGCTTACATTCAATACACTGTGCTGACTGGAAATCTTGGGACTAATATGGTTCCAATAAGTGAAGTTTATTGGCTTACCTTTGCTAACCTTTCACCGTCCTCCCTCCGGATAACCCGGTCAGAATTCATATCAGCTTTGTTGCCTATGAGCATAATGACCACGTCATCTTGAGCATACTCGTTGATTTCTCCGAGCCATGCCTTGATGCAAAATAAAAGGAAAATGGAATTACATTTTATTTTGTTTAGTAGTAATCGGCAGGGGTAAAACAAAGAGGTCGATACAGGCTACAACAAATACATGGACTATTATTCCCGCACTTCCTAGGGAGTACAAGTAGTAAGCTGGCACGGTACCGGATGGCATCAAACATAATCAAGCTTACATTTGTGCAGCTAGACCTATATTTTAATAAATAAGCCTAAGATTTTCATCAGCAAATAATAACTAACCACTCTTTTGGTGCCTAGGAAGGCCAAGTCAGGCCAAATAGGCGAATTAATTTGTCAGTTGTAAGTGGAATCCAATGCCCTTAGGTATGATGGCAAAATTAGCAAATGTGTCTATAGGAAGTTCGTCCAGACCTGTCCAACCCTACATTTGGACAATATTTTAACTCCTTTTTTTTTCTTTGTGCCAAAGAAATAAACGCTTGTCCAACACCATTAGGACATGTACATGTTTTGAGGGTTACCCGTTTCCACTCCAGTCGTGTTCCAGAGGGACGGCTTACTTTTGGTCCCATGATAAAGTGGTTAGTGACTGTATTCTGTCTCATCTTCTCTTGGCTTGGACACCAATGCCCTAAAAACTTGAGAAGCTCGCTGCATTCAGTTATTTGCCTTCTTGTGTATTCGAAAGTTATGGTATAGAAGTGGTTAATTTCTTTCAGGGCCGTAGGAAGCAAATTAAAAGTGGTACGGCATAACCAAATCAGGTAGGGATTCTGGGGGCGTGCTTGTAAGTTTCCCACGCAGGGTCCAGAGCCCCGGAAGCTGAAGCAAATTCTGGTTGTGCAGTGTCTTATCTGGCTTCTGTAGACCATGTTTTGAATGAATTTTTAAGGTTTCTTGTTTAGATAAAATATGGTTGACATTAACGAAGTTGCTCCCTTATGTATGTAGGCGATTCTTCTTCTATCATTAGTGACTTAACAAAACTTACTTTTGAGAAAGTTACAGTTGGTTGGCTGCTGTGTTTGGTGTTGATCTTTTCTGAAGCTTGCTTTGGATTAGTGTTAAAAGGCGCTTAAAGGGTACCTTTACTCATAATATTTGAACATCCTGCGCGAAATAACTTTTGCAACATTTACAAAGGTTAGAGTCTATGTAGCAAAACAGTTTCTCACGAGGGTAAAATATAGGAAAATGAATGCCTTTGTTATATTTACGGGTAGTAATGTTGCAAAACTGAGCCATACAGGAAAGCCACCGGTAGGAATGTAGCTGTAAGCATTTAAAATATGGATATAATCCTTAAAATACTTAATGCTCTAACGGATCAGATACAAGACAATGATATGTACTGTATGTAAGCCATTAGCGTCGCACTAATACGTGTGAAAGAATCGACAGCATCCCCAAAAACACGCTGCAGCTTTTTTACACGATTAGTTGGATGCAGGTAGATTTACATGTCTTTTTCTTGTATCTGTTCCTTTAGATCATGAAGATTTTTTAAGGCTTACGAAGCTGGAGCATTTTTTGCGACACTGATTGCTTACATGGCTGTTTCTTGTACCGTATTGTTCCCATAGAGCATTAAGTTTTTTTTGATTAAGGCTTACATTAAGCGGTTTTTTTTTCCCTTGGAGATGTTTCAGGTAAATTAAATGACTAGAAATCTGATACGAGATAATCGCGATATAACATAATTGATATGAACGTGTTTTGATGCAAATCAGCCACAATAAAACAGAGTTCAAAATGCCCTGGTATGGTATTTGTTATTACCTACATTTTAAGGTATAAAAATGAAAATCGGTTTATTGGTTCGATCTCCAGGCTGAAAGCAAAATTGTTGTCATTAAATTTTTAATGCAGTGAGTAGTTACGACATGACCCCAAATACCGAATTTCGTTTTCGTTGGTCTATGTAAATTCTGGGAAACTGTATAGGGTTTCCAAGTTTGACGTTTAGCGTGGAAGTTCAAGATGAGACTTACATTGGCAGCGCCATGTTTTGAAAAGTTTATTTTACTTCTTTTTTCGCAAACCTCCTTCTCCAGGTCAAGCTCATTGTCCTTTGTAGGGTTGGGGAAGTTGTGCTCAGTTCATAGTAGAGGGACAGACTGTGGTCATCAAAGAGCGGCAGAAAAGCTTATAGGGCAACTTCAAATGATTGACAACAGCAGCCGCATTTTATGTGTTGGATATGCGGTATTTTAATTAAAACTACATGCCGAAAAGTGGTAAATGCCGCACCAGCCGTACCGCTTCCTACGGCCATGATTTCTTTAGCAAATGATTAGAGGCCATGGTGCCGAAACGACCTCAACCTATTCTCAAACTTTCAATGGTTGAAGTCGGACTTGCAATGGGTGAGAATGTGGGCGTCCAGTAGGCTAGTTATGGAAAGTTTCATATACACCATTGACGTCACTGATGTATAGCAGGGTCCCCAAACTTTTCAAACTGAGGGCCATATAGCACAGTTGCTTATCTTTCGTGGGCCGAATTTTTCCTCGTCTTGTCCTAGTGGGTTGCAGCGGTATCCAGATCTAGTGACTCCCCTCCCCGCCCCTACCCATACATGAGTGACCTTACCCCAACAACAAAGAAGGCCGGATAAAAGTGCTTTGCGGGCCACATCTGGCCCCCG
The DNA here is from genome assembly GCA_023313725.1 of Lithobius niger. Classification (NCBI taxonomy): domain Eukaryota; kingdom Metazoa; phylum Arthropoda; class Chilopoda; order Lithobiomorpha; family Lithobiidae; genus Lithobius; species Lithobius niger. The sequence goes on along the minus strand of JAHWFP010135924.1, from coordinate 55,940 downwards.
GGCCGTAGTTTGGAGACTCCTGGTGTATAGCATAAAGCTAAAACAAAAACCTGCAGATTGCATCACTTAACATTTTTAGATATTTATTGGGGTAATAGTTATATAAGAAATGTGTTTATATTTTGGCAACTTAAAAGTAGGAACCTGTAGACCTCAAAGTCTTACTTCGTATCGGATATCGTAAATCGCAGAGTTAACGCCCCCTGGACATTTATACAATTTTGTTGCTTGGGGGGGGGGGGGGGCTGATAAAAAATGTAGAAAATCGAGGACGAAAAATCCCACGCAATGCTTTCTCGTATTCAACGAAGTTACAAATTACTTCCTTGAATAAAAGACAGTAGCTTATCAAGTTCAGTGGTGCAGGGTTGAAAGGTCAGTGCAAGGTCGACTTAACTTAAAGAAGACATGGGAAAGAAGGGTGGGTGTTAACATGGGAAAAGCATGAAATTTTTAAAATCTGGACGTAGGCATTAACTTGGCGATTCATGGCACTAAATTAACATAAAAACACTGCTAATATCTGATATGACACGCTTTGATCAGGAAGAAACAAGGACGCACTAACACTGTATCAGTAATTCGACGTGTTGTTAGGTACAGAAGAGGATAGAAAATTAATGTGTGATTGATGTATGCAGTTGGAGAAGCAGCATAAACTCAGAATGCGTGGTGCTCTGAAAATAATACATATTGCACATTACATAAAAAAAAAAAACACGTCTCCTAACTTTTGCTACTGTAATACGGAAAATGAACGATCATGTAAAAAATGACCAGGTAAGGAGTTCTCATCTGAGACTATTATTGTTGTTACAAAAAAAAACCTGAAAGTTTCGTTCTTTTACAGCTTCCCATCCTCTTTGTTCTTTTTCATCAGGCTTTTAAACTGTTTAAATTCACTTTGCAGTAAATCCAACATTAAATTGGGGTGGGGGGGGGGGGAGAAGGGTTCGTACTGCATTGAGGGTACGCATAGTTGGTTACTTTAAATTGATTTACTCTTTTTTAGTGTATTAACCTACAAAATAACACGAAAATATCACACCACAATTTCATGTAGCTAGCTGTTTAATCTTTGCTGCTTAATTTTTGTGTGTGCTGGATTTACAGCAAATTCAGTTTTATTTTTGAAATCAAGTTTATAAAAATAAAAGACAAAAAATACCCCCCCCCCTCCACGCACGCCAGTATTACATGCAATTCAGCGAAATTTGAGGCTAAACAAACGCTGACGTAATTCCCACCAAAAATTAGCACCAAAAATTGTTCATCCATACGACATACCTTTACTAGATGTACTTCTTCCATCCTTCTCTGCTAAACGAAGCATATGTAGATTGTTCCCCTATAGTTTCGCTATAGTTCAAAGTGGCGCTGATTATATCCCCCTCTCTCCCGGTGCCGGTCCCACCTGCCATAAGTACAACACAGGTTCGCCTCCAACCCCCCCCCCCCCCCAACCTCCACGTTACATTTGGTATTGCGATGCAAATTAATGTACACTCATCATCGTCGAAAACGAAATTTCTTAAAATGACGATATCAATAATTAAACTTTTCTGTAATGCAAAATAATATTATGTTACAATTTTGTTTTAATTAATATAAATAGTCTGAGCGATGACATCACAAATCCGAATGATACCGACGTTTATACTTGTGTAACCGACCCTCGACCCTCTAACCGACCCTTGACCCATATTTCCCCAAAGTTTTTCAACACCACCACTGCCATTTCATGTTAAAATTTGCGAAGAGCACATGTGCAATGCTGACGTCATACCACTGTGCGTACTATGGACAACGGTTTTGCGTTGAAATACCTCGTTTGAGGTAGGCAATTTGTTTTCCCTAATTACAAAATATGTGAAATCCCTAGTGTTTTGATATTTTACACTGCAACTCTCCCACCCACATTCTTGAATTTCGTTGGAGATTTTGAGGAGATGACGCTGACGAAAATCGCCTCCACCTGTTTTTTGGATACAACCGTATTAATTTGACGTGTGACACGTCGAATTAAAAAAGAATAAATTTAATTGTTTCACCAAAGGTTGAGGGCACCAGTTCAACAATTGCACCAGTAGGGGGTTTCACTCAAATATATGCTTAACCACACGAGTATAGGCTTAATATTACTTAATAATTAGTTAGAACAGGTTACGAGATCCTTTGACCACCATTTTGGGCAGGTGACTGGGTAAGCCAGGTCGACACGGAGGTGATCCAGTGCTGGAATGACCCAGTGACCTACTGACCAAGTGATCCAAACCCAAGTTATTGTTGGCAACCAAGTTGCAAACCTGGGAGACTGTAGTTGTTTTCTTTTAATTCAAAGCCCAACAGTTTGTCTTGTTCAGTACAACATAATTTATGAACAACCAGCAGCCTCTTCTACTATGTAACAGTGAGTTTTTCGGCAAATAAGTTTATCTATTTACCTATTTATCTATTGTAAGTTGACGTGGTATTCTCTCTGGCAGATTTCATCGCATTGACCAAATGAAGTGGCGTATATTGTGTCGGTTTATGTAAAAAATTATCTGATCAACAAATGTATTTTCTGGAAAGTTGGATCCTTTGTCGCGTCACCTGGTCAACTGGGTCACTGGCTCTATGGGACATTGGTACGAAAAATTTGGCATCACTAGGACGAAAAATGTGACGCAATTCCAACTCTGCTAGTGACATGTGGCATCATACAGTTGAGTTCTAACATCTCTAAGATGGTGTAAAAAAATGTACCAAACAAACTCTATTCCCTATAAAACCCTTGGTTATACTATAAACCCTTCACAATTGTCATTTTTTTGGGAGCTGGCATAATATTTAAAAATTGAACAGTCATTAAAGGCATCAAATGATTCCTAAGTTATCCTTTTTAACATAACTTCGACAGGCACAAAACCAGACTGGTTTCAGCAAGCTAAAAGCAGAATGTATTGCCTATTGGGGGCTCCATTTTACTGAATGGGTGTCTTAACATTCTGTAGTACGGAGCCCCAGACAAGCAGTAGTTTCTGCTCTTTAGCTTGCTGAAACCCTCAGGAAAGTTCCTTTATTCTCATCATTCACGAAGTATTCTCTACTGATGAGTTCAAAGCAGGGCGATACGGTCTGTCTGGAGATCTCTGTGGGTAAGCTGCACTTTCAAGTTATTAACATAACTTCCCATAACAGCAAACTTTCACATTACAATGAAAACAAAAAAGTTTGCTTTACAGTATCTAATTTCTTTAGTCAAAGGCATAAAATCAGCATTTAGAGGAAAGGAAGTAGGGTTGATAAGTTTAAAAAATACGGTGTAAATAGATGGGATAAAACACCACATACACTATGCATTAAAAGAGTAAAAATAAGCATCTTATACTTTTTGAAGCATGTTTGATTTGGCAGCGTTTGTGAAGGTTAAAACGAGATTTTGAACTTACTTTTTAACATACGAAATACAAGGTTTTGTTTTTACTCGTTTAATGCACAGTACTTCAGTTTTTTTTTTAACCAAGGAAGTAGAGAATCAATGCCCTATCTTTAAAAAAAAAACTTGTTTTAATAGATCTTCAAAAGGTGGGAAAAGGTGAGAGAGCTTCCATATTTCAAAGTAACAAAATGACCGATTTTTATTTCTTTTTCCTTAAATCGGGACCGAAAGGGACACTTTTGCCCTCAGTCCTAAGACCTTAGTCGTTTTTGCCACAAATCTTGGAACTTGGGTACATTAATTAATCCATCAAATCTGGATCTTCAGACCTCTGGGGTCCCTGCTTCCTTGCCAACAACCGTGGCACTAAAATGGAAACCTCGAATTCGTTTTTTATTACGATATAAATTACATTTTAAGAAAAGACCTGTTAGTTTACTATAGGAAAGTGCATTGGCAGACCCGAACTGGGCACTGAGGGGTGTGGGTGGGAATGATACAGGGGGAGGGCAAAAAGCCAGGGGGCCAGGTGCCAACACGGATTGACTGAATCCAAGAAGGCAAGGCCGTAACTCCCAAAGGCACTCGATAAACACAGGAAATGCCCTGCGTTCTGAGAGATGGGGGAAAAGCTGACGGCATGGCTGCTGGCTGGCTGACTAATGATTTACTGAAGCCTTATTTTGTTAGTACAGAACTTTTGTTTTTTAGTTAATACAGTAACTGAAAAAAAAACAAAAAATAGTTTCGTAAGAGTAAAGAGAAGGGAAGGGGTGATTTTCAGGTCAGAGGAGCGCCTAGGGTGGGGATGCCCACCGACCTAACCTGGCCAGTTGAGGCTGTACTTTGTCTGATTTCATCTGTAATAATTTCTAGAGACTTGCTTCATCTTAATTTACACTATAACTGCTGTACGCATACTCACCCTCGTATTGTCGTAACTAGCTTTGTTCGTAACATCGTAGAGTAAAAGGAGAGCTAAATAGGAGAAAGAATATAAGAAAATGAGAATTGATCATAACGATTTCATGAGCATGTTTTTATGTTAAGAATTAATGCCAAAATTCCCTTTAAATCGCTTGTGCTTTGTGTTGGCAAAGAGAAGCCCCCTCACAACTTCCTGGATTGGAATTAGCCAACAGAGCACACACAAGTTTAATGGAAGCAAAGATTTTCGTGTACAAAAAAATTATTGCAAGCTGCCCCTTGCGAAGGGATATTACCTACGAGAATTTGTGTTTTCTTCCCACAAAACGAGCACCACACTCAACCCACTTTGAAAATACCACACCTTTCTACTCAGTAATTATATAAATCAAAGCTTTATATGAAAGGTCACCGACAAACAACCTACAGATCTTAACAGTGTATCTCACTTGGAGTGAAAGGTTAGCTTTTATTCTCGTTATGAACACATTAGGGCAATTAAGTCACCTTCGTGACAGTTTCATTTTCGCTCGGGCGTCCCTCCCGAAGGGTTCCACTCTACCAGCAAGGTACTTACAGGAGTTCCGGCGGCTGAGTTCTCAGTACGCCGGTTATCAGCGCCTGTTTACTGATGGGTCGAAGTCAGACGTTGGCGTGGCGTGTGCTTGTGTGTGTAAGGGAGTAACGGTTGCCCATCGCCTTCCATCAGGCTATTCTGTGTTTTCTGCAGAGCTTTTGGCTCTTGGTTTGGCGGTGGAATGGATCCTTGACCTTCAGGGCACGCATTTCATTATCTTTAGTGATTCCATGAGTGCCCTGGAGTCCTTGGCGAATTACAATCCTCGGAACCCCTTGACACAACGTGTCCAAGCTTTGCTTTCCCGCTTGCCTGGCCAGCGGAAAACCGTGCTTTTCTGCTGGATCCCGGGCCATGTTGGGATAGCAGGGAATGAGCAAGCTGATTCTGCTGCGAAAGGGTCCCTTTCTGGCCCTCTCGGTAGGGATCTCAGCCTTGTTCCTTTCCAATTCTGCGTCTGAGGTTACACGCTTTTTGGCAGACCTTGTGGGATGGACAGGATGGTAATAAATAACGGGCTATTAAAGGCACTGTCAAGGAGTGGCACTCGGCGTGTCGCCGCAGTCGCCGTGAGGAGGTTGTGTTGGCCCGTTTGCGCATTGGTTTCGTTTTACGGGGGGTTGACCCTCCTGAATGTTATTGGTGTCAACGGCCACTTACGGTCCGGCACTTACTTGTTGATTGTCGCCATCTTGATGGTGTTCGTTGACGTTTCCATCTTCCGCATGACATTGCGCGTCAGTTGGGCGATAAGTCTGTCCTCCTGTCCGGTGTTTTTCAATTTTTGCAGGAGGTACAGATGTATGACAAGATTTAGATTAGGGGTTTGAATAACTTCTCTGTAATGTGTGGTGCAGTGGCAACCCGGACCACTGCACTGTGACTGAGGTTGGCGCTAATGACCAAGTTGTCGACGCGCCATTAAGCCTCAATCCCCCCCCCCCTCACCTTCGTGAATCGTTGGGGTTTGACGGAAACACGAAGATGCTTCTTGTCAGGATTCTAATCTACGTTTAACGTCGTATACAAGCGGTATAAAAAATTGGTTTAGACCTACTGAATACGAAATAGCAATGCTTGAAGCAATCGAAATTACAGGTAGGATGACAAAATGAGGTGCGGCTAGTATCGCTACGCCAAATCGAGGAAAAGATTGTAAATACTGTAAAACTAAACATCGTATTACTTCGTAAATCGAAAACAAAGTCATAAATCTAAATTGAAATCGTAAATCGAAATTACTTCGAAGAATCGTTGTACAGAAAAAAAATTCTCACACCGAATGCCACTTGTGCAATTATGAAATTTATAATTTGTGCATTTTAGCACTCAACTCCTTTCCAACAAATTTCTCACGACCTTCAGCCTCAGGAAATTAAATCTGGAAAAGAGTTTTGTGATAAAAGTACACAGATGCACTTGACATATAGTGGCTGATAATATTCTATGATTTCCAACCGATCGTACTGGGTCGCAACCCTATGCGGTCAGTTTACAAACGAGTGGTCGTAATTCACTTCACAAATAACATATGTTAAACATAACACTTTGTAGGTTTTGAAGAAATTACGCTTCATTCGTGCTGGGGAAATTATATAAAAAAAATTATCGGTGTGGAGTTTTGTTTCTCAACCAAGGCCAACTGGGGTAGAAAATGTGTCTGTGTATTAATCTTTAAAATGTTACATAAATGTTTAGAATTGATTTATTAATACGTAACTTAAAGAGGTTTTAAATGAAATTCTCTGATCGTTTCCACACCAACGCAAACTGCCAACGTCTGCGGGCAGAAGCATATTAGCAAAATGAAAATGAAACAAAACGAATGTGAAACAAAACAAAATGAAACAAAACGAAAGTGGCACAATGTACAAGCCACAAACTAATAGATTAACTGAGCAAAAAACGGCTTTGCCGTTTAGAAAAAAAAACAGAGCTCGTATCCCCATACTCACAGCCCTGAAGGTACATGAATAAAAACGGATTAGCGTTCACTCGAACGCAACGAACTATAATTTGAACTATAATTTGTGTTCATTTTGTGTATGCATTTTTATCTTTTAATTTTGCAGCGTTTTGCTGTTTATGGCGTCTATTTTGTGTGTGTTAGTGTGGGTTAGTGTGGGTTTACGTTTTGCAAATTGGAGTTCAAATTATAGTTCGTAGCGTTCGAGTGAACTCTAATCCGTTTTTATTCGTGTACCTTCACGGCTGTGAGGTATGGGGATACGAGCTCTAATGTGTTCTTTCTAAACGGTATGCGTTTTTTGCTCAGTTAATTTGTTGGCTTTTTTCGCTTCCATTTTATGTGTCCACTGTCCACCGATTTTTGTTTTCGAAAAAAAAGGGAACATTAGAAATGGATACTTATGTTTAGGTTCCGCCGAAGGTTTGTCCCATGATTATTATTTGATGGCAACACATTAGCGTATTTCTGGATTTAGCATGCGTCATCTCGATGAGTAGTTGATTCTGGATTGTTACAGTATCGTGGCAAAAATCGTGGAAACAATTCAACTGGCGTCCCGAAGCCCGCTTTGAAAAAGTAAATAAGTCAGTCATGTCGGCCACCCAGGCCTCAAAATTTAAGACTTCGCACCCTACAGTTTAAAACTTGAAGATTTAATGAAAAATCAAGATCATTTAATTTTGGTTCTCCACAACGAGCTAGCTAACTCAAACAACGACAGTGTTAGTTTCCCGGCACCCAACCATCGTTGCATCTTGTTCGAGTGAGCTATAATCTGATATTGTGCGCCTCGCCTAGTGTTACCCTATTGTTACATGTTGTAGCATTGTAACATTTTGACATTGTTAGCCGCTCCGCCACTGCCTCCGCCTCCTCCTGTCCAATTTTCTGAAATTCTCGTGCGCAAATGAACTCTAAGGCCGTGCTAATATTAATATACTTATTATAAATATAACAACATGAATACAAAATGTAGAAATAGTTAAAAAATACACCCATAAGTATTTGTGAGTGATTTATTAATAGTCCTCACGTGATCCTCAGATTAAATATCCCTCGTGAGGTTTTTACTCCCTAAACTCGCTCGTGCCTTGTGTTGGCACAAAATAAGCCCTTAATTAGCCAAGACAGGGCACTCACACGAGTTTAGTAGAAGCAAAAACTATCGTGTTCCATAAAATTTATCTATAACTACTATTGCATTCTGGGTATTACCTACAACAACAAAAAACTAGTGATCAACCGAAACATACTTTAAAAACACTAATCTGATATCACAAAAATTCCCCTTCAAAATAGTATGCATTACCGTGAGCATCTCTGTAATATGCATGTGTTACACTTCGAAACCTTTCTTGGCCAGCTGTATCCCAAATCTGAAAATATAAATAAACATAACATTACTGTATGAATGGTAATAGAAAACATACTAGAAAGGTAAATTGGAAATAAACCATCAACGAAAATCGTACAAAAGAAATAACGTAGTGCAGTAAGCAACGTTTAACCCTTTGAGTGCTAAACCCGAGAAAATCTCGGGCCAAACACAAGCACAGGTGGAAGTATTAAAAACAGAGTCCTTACTACGTGCGAGATGGCCAACAATGCAGGAATGACAACAATACTAGGTTCCCTTAACAAGCCGACTCTAGAGACGGCCGTGGCCGAGTTAGAGGCGTGTGCCTCACGTTTAACAGCTCCTTCAGGTTGCTAGTTCGAGCCCTGTCCAGGTTACCCCTACTTTTTTGGAGATATAAAAAAAAACTCAGCTCTCAAAGGGTTAAGCACTTACGTTTTAAACAGGTAGGCCTAATGTGATCCAGATACAAATTGGCGAACCAGTCGATCACTCGGTCACTGCAGTATTGATGTAATGTCTAGTCCACGTGAAACCTTACTGCTGTATTCAGCCTCTTTTTTTTTTTACCATTTCTAGTTTTGCACGCCGTAGATCAGCTAATGGTTGGTGCATTTGGAAAAAATCATGATTATTTTAAAATAATCGAATTAATCAGGTTATTTTGATTATAATCAGATTTTAATAAGATGTAATATTACAACCTAATTTATGACATAGCTAAAGTTGCTAGAGTTTGCCTATTTCTGGCTTGGCAGTTGCTACTGCCAAAATGCCAATACCCGTAGATCTCTTGAGTACTAAAAGTTTAAAATGTGATTACCACGTCTGAATTTGAATACTACCATGCACACCGCAATAACTGTTACTATCACCATAATGTTACTTAATAAAGTTGGCGTAGGTATTGTGGCACACTGGCACATTCCTCACAAATGAGCTGATTAAATAAACACAGTCACGTCAGCTGCAGTTGCTAGTTGCCTCATAGAAGTCCATAAGTTGGAAAGTCCTTTAGTATATTCATTGGATTTAAGGGTTTGAATGTTGCTATTAATTTTCCTACTTTGGTTGTTCCTTGTCTGTTGTGTATTTTTGTATGGATCAGGCCAAAAAAGAGAAGACATACGTTCCAGACTGCAGGAGATTCAACAGCAGTGCATTTTATTTTGGTTGTTTAAGTTCTTTTGTAATTGTGTATCAACAGTTTTGTGTCAACCTGGTCTTTGATTATAATCACGTGAATTTCAATTTTAATCGAGTGATTATAATCAATGATTATAAACACTTGATTATAATCATATCTACTTGGCTAAAGGACGTCGCTGGAAAATGTTAAAAAAAAACTAATCGTTTTAGTGTGCTTAGCACAGCTCTAGGTAATTCAGGGTTCGTGCGAGTTCTTGAAAACCTAGACATGTCCAGGGCAGTAATAATGATGAACTGTAAACTGCAATACTGTAATATTGTACTAGTATTCAAAACAAAACTCTATGGAGTGTGGCGATTGTTTGTTTACGTTGGTCTGACTGGTCAACTTGACTAAAGTCTCACGTGGCGTGCACGAGCCTGTGTTGCGAGGCAAAAGAATTGGAATGAATCCAATCGCGTGTGTGTTCCATTTCTGCGCGCGCCACTTGCCTGAGGGTATCGTTGATGGTCGACCGCTGGTATTGCATCTATACAAACGAGCCGTTAATATAGATATATATTATATATAGTGTTGCAGCACTAACAAATATTATTTTACGGTAACGGTGACTATCCTTGAAAGGGGTTTGGTTCACTTCACCAACAATCATTTTACCGACAAGTCATTTTATTGACACAATTACTTTACCGACACGATTATTTCACAGACAAGGTTATTTTACAGACAATTGTTTTGACGAGATTACTTTACCGACAATCATTTTACTGACACTTGTTATTTACCACGACTACTTTACCAACAGGATTATTTTACAGACAAGGTTATTGTACAGACAATCGTTTTGACGAGATTACTTTACCAACAATCATTTTACAGACGATACAAGTTGAAATTAGTGTCCATGCAGTCGTATTTGAACTGTAGGTAAAATGGTGTTAATAAGGTTGTCATTAAAAATCTCACGACGTAATATTGACACTACCTTGACATTGAAATTAATAGCTAAAAAATTGAAGGTCCTGGTATAGTCACTTACTACTCTGACTGAAAGTAGAAGCTTAAGTAAAAAAAAAGTTCACAATTTGTCGTATTTTTCCAAACCGCATTTGGCAAATATTAGCTAACACAATGCACCTTCATGGAATTCGCTCTCCCTCGCTCTCCTTAGTATTGTTTGCCGGCCATTTTTCAGCTGCGTGATCGCAACGTACGGTGGCTTATTGGGACACACACAGACTTTTTTTACACACACAAAGCTTTTATGAAGCCGGAACAATATGGCCACTTGCGCGGGAGCAGTTTACCATGTATTGTCCTAGATTGTAGTGTGTCTTATCCAGTGTTGGAACCCCGAAGATCCGCATTATGAAAGTTGTGTGAGTGTAGTTTTTGTTTGTTTAACGACCCACCCACCGTAGTAACAACACGCCTTTCTTCACATTTTCCCTCCAAACTCTACCCCTCATGATATGACGCTTGCCAGTGTTTCTTTCCATAGGAATATGCTCCTCCCTAACGAAGTGAGTATATTGTTCTAAGGTGGAAGCGATCATTTTTGTGTGTAAGAAATCACTGAGCTGTTCGATGGGTTTAAGAAAGTGCTTAACGACGGACCAATTAAGTTGCACATTTCAGCCACACTGTCTGTTAACTTTTATTAGAGAAATTATGTCGCCAGTGTAGGTCTAATTAATGTTGCTTTTTTTTGAGCATATCTCTTTTCTTACCTAGTTCCACAGATGTTCTCAAAGACAACTAGCATTATCAAAGCTTCAAAATTGCATTCTGTGGGCATCTTGTTAGTCTTGTCCCGAAGTTTGTAGCGACTGGCCAGCCATTTATCGGGTGCCTATCGTCAGTACGACTTCAAAAAGAACATTTTGCCGGCCCCCAGCCAGACCGGCTAAAAATGGTTTCTTTTTGCCTAAAATATACTTAACCTGATAATTTTGCATTACATTCCTCGAATGTGATGTTCCCCTGGAGGTTTCTTACGGTGCGCAGACGCCTGCTTGCATATCCTACTGCGCATGCGCAGCGCAATCCTCCCCTATAAAAGCGAGAGCGTGGACGCTTTCGGCATTCATTTTACTCTCAATTTTGTCAAGCGGTGACTCGAGAGGGGAGGCAGAGCGGGAGTTAGGTTAAGTATGTTTTCGGCAAAAAAAAAGCCATTTTTAGCCGGCCTGGCTGGGGGCCGGCAAAATGTTCTTTCTTTATTGCATTATCAGCTGACCTCGTCAAATTTTGGTGGCGGGCACAGCTCTGACGGGCGACTCGGTATGCAAGCAGGCTTAGTCTCCAAATTTTTTATCTGGAAGAGAAAAATTGCACTTTATTCAGAACAATATGGAAACAAGAATTTGGATCTCTTTCGTAGGGATTGGTGGTCCTGAAAAGGACCGTTGTTTATTGGTCTTGCTTCCTTCTGGATGGCTTGCTTCCTTCATGGATGGCTTGCTTCTGCTTCGTTTTGAGTGCTTAACGGGGCTTGACCACGATTCTGGCTGTGGCAGTTGGTCCCAGCCGGTGTAGTCCCGTTTCTTCCCTTGACATGTCCCTCAGGTAGTGGGAGGTGAAGGTTGATTGATGACGCCAGGATGCTACTGGCAGGATTTCTTCGATCCGGGTGGCGTTGTGGTGGGCCCATGATGTGGAGATTGCTCTTATCTCACGTGCCGTCACCCTCATGCTCTTACTCATGTTTTGTTTGTCGTAAGCTACCTCGATTGTTTTCCTTATCCAGCATGATACCATAGCGGCTGAAGTTTCGCCGTTCTGGAGGTCAACAGGGAGAATAAGATGATTTCTGCCTCTACGAATGTCATCATGCTGTGTTCGAGCTAGGTAGAAGCGAAGTGCTTTGCCTAGACAGCGAAGGCGTTCAGGTTTGTTGCCTACGAGGTTGGAAAGGGCTGGAAACGTGATCAGTTTTGATGGTTCTGATGGTTTCTGTGTTTTTGCTCTGAAGGATGCTCTTGGGTGTAGCGTGACAGAGGAGAAGTTAGGGCCGAAAATGCAGTACGCTGGGTCTGCGAAGAGGGCTTGGATTTCAGAACATCGTAGGCTGGCTGCTAGGGTTACGAGGAAGACAGTTTTGCGGGTCATGAGATGAAGAGAGTTGTCTTGCATGGGTTCATATGGTTCCTCCATTAGAGATTGTAGGACAAGGGATAGGTCCCATTCGGTTACGGTTCGTCTGGTTGTAGAGCGTTCATTTTCAAAAGATTGAAGCAATGCTGAGATGCGATAGTCGTCGAGTAATTTGGTCCTGTTGGCAGCTTTGAAGACCGAGTTTAGGGCGGAGCGGTAGACGAGGATTGTTGACCCTTTCAGCTTGTCGATGTTGAACAAGTCTGAAGAATTTCAGGAGGTTGGGTAAAGGGGGGGGGGGTTGATTGGATTAGTATGTTTTGTGATACACCAATGAATCCACTTGGACCAGTGACTGTCGTACATGCGGTTGTAGAGTCTCTGGTTGCTTTTGAGGGGATGCATTCCGCTTCTTCTTGATGAATTCCCGCCTTCTTGAGGAGTTGGACGATAGTAGCCACCCATGTAAGTTGAGGTTTGGAAGGTTTGGGTGTAGCTTTGATCCTTTCTGTTGTGACAGAAGATCTGGTTGAAGGGGTAGACGTCTTGGATTGTAGACTACTAGGTTTAAGAGGAGAGGAAACCATGCTGCTGATGGCCAGAGACAGGCTATTAGGAGAAACAGGCTCTGGCTTTCTTCTATTTTCCGAAAAACTTGTGGAAGTAGTTTGAATGGAGAGAAGAGGTTGTGCCATGGGAACGTCAGCGCATCTACTGCAACTGCTGCTTCGTCCGGGATCGGGCTGATGTAGTGGGGAAGTCTGGCATTGTGCTTCATGGCGAATAGGTCCAGCATCGGTGTGCCCCAGATGTTGAAGAGACGCAGATGGATTTCTTGAGGCACCATTCGCCAGTTGGTGGTTTCTGGCGTGACAGAGAGTCGGCAATCACATTTCTGTTGCCTGGGATATGTAGTGGCAGCAGGGTGATGTTGTTTGGGATGCACAGATTGAAGATTTCTTAAGTTAGGTTGTGTAGTGATCTTGATTTTGTGCCGCCTTCCTTTTTGATGTAAGCCAGGGCTGTCATGTTGTAGGCTTGGACCTCGACTACCTTGTTTTGGATTTGTGGGAGGAAGTGTTGAAGGGCAAGCAGGATTGCTCGAAGCTCGAGGATGTTGATGTGGTCTTCGCATGGTGTCGGCCAAAGGCCGAAAATTTCGTGGATGTCTAGGTGTAAGCCCCAGCCAGTTTTTGAAGCATCTGTGAAGATGAGATTGGGTGGAGGTTCTTGAAGTGGTAGAGACTTTGTCAGGTTTGTGACGTCAGACCACCAAAAAAGGGTTTCGAAGGGGAAATCGTTGTTGAATGGGTTCAGTTTGTCGGGTTGGTTTTAGTTTATGACCAGTTGTCTATTCGCTTTCGCCTGACCATCCATCGGCCGTAAGGGACAAGGTTCGCCATTGCGTCCATTTTTCCGATGAGGGAGTTCAATTCCCGGGCGGAAAAGCTTGTATGTTGCCAAAAGAGGCGGATGTGTCGAAGGAGGTCCTTGATTCGGTCCGGTGAGGGACATATTCTTGTTGTTCGTAGGTCGAATGAAGCTCCGAGGAACGTAAAAGTTTGAGCTAGAGTGAGGCGAGACTTTGCTTAGTTCACTCTGAAACCCAGGTGGTTTAATAGGGAGATGGTCTTATCTCTGTTGAGTTCCAGAGTGTAGGAGTTTGGATTGTTGAGAGCCCAGTTGTCTAGGTAGGCGCTGGCCTGGATTTGTTGTTGAAGGTTTGCCAGGACTGGTTTTAAGATCATCGTAAAAATCCTTTGAGCCGCATTTAGTCCGAAGGGAAGACAGCGGCATTTGTGACCTTTCGGTCGTAGATGAAGCTGAAAAGATGGTCGATCGACGGATGGAGGGGAACGTGGAGAAAGGCGTCTTCCAGGTCGATAGAAACTGTCCAGTCGTGTTGTGTGAACGAGAAGCGGATGACTCAAGAGTTTCCATTTTGAAGTGTTCGTTGTAAATGTATTGGTTGAGCGGTGTATTTGTTGAGTGGTTTGTTGAGCGGTTTCATGTTGAGGATTAGACGAGAGCCTCCTGACTTCTTTGGCGGGTGAAAATGGAGCTGTAAAAGCCTGGGCCTGGGTTGTGGCATATCTTGATTACGGCTTTCCATAAGAGTTCCGAGACTTCGAACGAAAGGGATTGTGTGATCGGTGGCGAGAACTTCCACGTAAGGGAGGGTGTTAGCGGCGGAGGGTCTAGGAGAGTCGGCCGAAAGCCGTGTTTTATGATTGATAGAATTTCCAAGTTGTGAGTGATACATTTCCAAGTTGTGAGTGATAGAATTTCCAAGTTGTGAGTCTTGCGCCGACTGGAAGACAGGAAAGGCGGGAGATGTCATTGCTGGTTCCTGCGACAGTTGTTCCTGCCTCCTGGTGATGAGAGGCGGCTGCCGCGGTCTGGGGTTGCAGCTCGCTTCTGCTGGTTGTGTTAGCTGGAGCAGAGCGAGGACGGTCGGGCCGAAAGGGCTGTTGGTTTCTCGGCTGAAAGGAAGAGTTGTCGTTCGGTCGGCTGGGTGGCGGATTGGCCGAAGTTTTGTACCAGTCATCTTTGTTCTTCTGAAAGGGGCGGTTGGACGAAGAGTTATATTTTTGTGGTTTAGGCTTCCTTGAGATGCCCCCCCCCCCCCCCCCCGTGGGCTGGGGGTAGAATGAGCCTACTGTACCCCTGTGTGTCGTAGAAGGCGACTAAAAGGGAACCCAAGATCACGGTTTGCTAGTGTGCCAAGGGTCTGCATAGCGGAGGGCTTTTGGTCCGTCTTTAACACTAGCAACCTTAACACTACGGTTTGCGAGTGCGCCTACGGTGTGTATGGCAGGAAGGTTTAACACCAGTCGCAAGCACTGGTCAGAAAGAGTGAAGGGACATCCAGACAAACCGGGCCCGGAGTGGCTGCTTAGAGGATGTTTAGTAGTTTGAATCCCCGTTTGGGTTTGACTCCAATTTGTCCATTCTGGCCACTGGGCTTTTCATCCTCATCCCCCAGCATGTTGGCCGTGTGCTGCAACCCAGTAATCTGTGGAGGCGGAGATCCTGGCTTACGAGCTTTGGCTCCTTATTCCGGTGGATGGGTGGCCTGGGCGAGCCGGCCTAGGGTCAATCGGCTATGACCTTTTGGGTCCTGTAGGTGTGGGGAGGCAGCTTGTGCTGTATCCATCTGCATCATGGACCCGAACTGTTTCGGTTATCGAGGGAGGTGATGAGTAAGACTTCCTTGGTGGCCTCGCCTCTCGGCATGCTTAGGCCGCCACCTCACCGAGATAGATGGCGGTGTTAGCTTCCTGGTGCAGGGTCCTGGATATGCGGCTTCCAGCCTTGCATCACCCGAGTGCCGCGCGGGGCTATCTTTTCTGGGGGGCGCACCGCTGCGACTCCTTGTTTGCTTTCAATGGCAACTACTTCCGCCCCCTCCCCCGCAAAAATTTCTTCCCCCTAAAATTTTTCCCTACCTCGCCGCACTAGCAAGCGCCAGAGGAGGGAACCCGAGATGGTTGGGCCTGGTTCCTAGTTACCAGACTTTAGTCAAAGTCGGGACCAATTCCCGAAGTTCCTGGTGGTGACAGGCGAGGGCCGAGATGTTACGCAACTCGGTCCATACGCTGTGAACAAAGCCCTGAAAGGGATCTGTGGTTCTGATCCGAAGAGTGTCTCTCGGCCCCGTGCTGGGGGATACCTTGTGGAGGTTGTTGACGATGCTCAGGCGGAGAGGCTTTTGAAAGCGAATGCACTGGGGTCGTGCCCAGTACGTGTCGAGCCGCATCATACTTTAAATAGCAGTGAGGGGGTCGTGACGTCCTTTGATTTGAGGGGTCTCAGTGAGAATGGTGCTCAACCAACTCACACCTTATTCCTGACCTTTGATTCACCGGTTGCACCGCAGCACATTACTGCCGGTTACCTGCGGTTGAAGGGAAGATATTATGTCCCGAACACGATGCAGTGTTACCGCTGTCAACGCTTTGGTCATACCAGCGGTTCGTGCAAGAGTAAGCCAACCTGTGTTAGCTGCTCTCAGGCAGCCCATGAGGGAACTGATTGTGCTGCCCCGGAGCGGTGCGTCAACTGCGGTGGTCAGCACCAGGCCTCTTCACGGGACTGCCGTGTTTATGTGGCGGAACGTCGTGTGCAGGAATTGAAGATAAAGGACGGGCTTTCCTACTCAAAGGCCCGAAAGAAGGCCAAACTATCGGCACCGACGATAACTCGCTCTTTTGCGCAGGTGTGCAGTGCACCATTACGTGGCCCAGTTAGTGAGTCTGCTGATTTGGCGGATTTGCGCACTGAGCTCAGATCTTTGACGAGGACGGTAGGCATGCTTGTTATTTTGTTGTCCCAGCAAAATCCATTTTTGCAGGGTCTTCTGGGTCCTTCGGACCCGGTTGCTGCCGTGCCGTCGACATCTGCCCAGCCTGCAGATACTCCCGCTCCTGTTACTGCTGCTGCGACTGTTCCCAAGCAGGTTAAACCATCAGTTAAGCCTCCACCCACCCGAGGTGCGCCACAGAAAACGTCGAAGAAGAAGGCTCCTGCTAGTATGGCCTCCACGTCACCCGTGGGGAAGTTGCCACCAGGAGGGAAGGTGAAACGGTCATTGAACGACCATCTTGCTGAGGGGTCCATTGCGTCTCCTCCACAGCTTGAAACTACTTTGCCCATGGAGCAGGGAGTTCCATTTCTCCGGACCTTTTTTCTCTTTCCCAAGACAACTTCATCCTGGGTCTCAACTCCAACTTTTGATTTGGGTTAGGATTCGAATGTTTTCGGGTCGCCCGGAGGACAGGTTGAGGAGAAGGATTCCTCTTTCAGCCCGCCCTAATGACTACGCATGCCATCACTCAGTGGAACGGCCAAAGTTATCGGACCCATGCAGAAGAGCTGCGGCTGCTTCTGTCACAATGGCAACCTCTGTGCTGCTGCCTCAGGAAACTTGCTTTAAGGCGACGGATAATCCGGTTGTTTGGGGTTATTCTGTCTACTGTCTGGATGCAGACCCTGTGCCACGTGCGCATGGTGGTGTTGCAGTGCTGGTTCAACACTCTCAGCCACACTCAAGTCTGCCTCTGCACACTAGATTTCAGGCGGTAGCAGTTAGGGTTTCTTTCCACTTCGATATTACTGTCTGTTCGCTTTATTTACCACCGGATGAGGTCTTTGGGGTTGGTGACCTGGAGGACCTGATCCGCCAGCTTCTTGCCTCCTTTCCTCTTGCTGAGCGCCTTTAACAGCCACCACGTCCAGTGGGGAGGACCTAATACTGATAACAAGGGGAGGATCCTTGAGGAGTGGATGCAGAGGGGGTCCATTTGTGTCATGAACGATGGAGCTATGACTCGCTGTAACCTGGCCACGGGCAATTGGTCAGCGGTGGACTTGGCCTTTTGCTCACCGGCAGTCCCAGTTCACTTCACTTGGGGTGTCACTGCCGATCTGCATGGGAGCGATCACCTCCCCATTGTGTTGTCCACAACACGGGAGTTCTGTGGCTTCCAGACCAGCCCGGTTGGCGCTTAAGCGAGCTGATTGGTCAGCCTTTGCTCAGGCTGCCGTTTTCCAGCATGCGGTGAGCGTTGCGTGCGTTTACGGTCAGCCCAACCACTGACAACTTTGTAGCCTTTAAGCGCTGTCGTGCCCGTGCCAGGTATGTCATCCGTGAAGCTAGACGTGCTTCGTGGGCGGCTTATGTTTCATCGATTACGCGTTCCACGCCTTCTCAGCAGGTGTGGCAGAAAAAGTGCGCCAGATCTCGGGAAGGAGTGTGCCTTCCTCGGTATCACAGCTGAGGGTGGCGAATGCCGTGATCTCTTCTGTGCCGGATATCGCTGACTGTCTTGCGTCTGCATTTGCGTAGGTCTCGAGTGACAACCATTATGATCCTAGTTTCCTCAGGATTAAGCATATAGAAGAGGCTCACTCTCTAGACATTTGCTCCGACGGGCTAGAGGAGTACAATTTACCGTTCACCAGACAGGAATTTTTGTTTCAGTTTTGTCCAAGTCGCATGACTCCGCCCCAGGGCCTGATGATGTTCATTATCAGCTGTTGAAACATCTGCCTCTTGCCTCCCAGCAGTTTTTGCTGGAGATGTTCAACTGTGTGTGGGCAGAAGGCTCTATTCCGATAGCGTGGAGGACAGCAGTGGTCATCCCGATTGTAAAACCGGGTAAAGACCCTACTGCTCCTTCCGGTTATCGCCCAATCGCTCTAACTAGCTGTGTCTGTAAACTTATGGAACGGATGGTCAGTGAGAGGATGGTCTGGGTGCTGGAATCACGGGGATTCTGATCTGCATGCCAGTGTGGCTGTCGACGGTTTCGGTCAACCATCGATTATCTGGCTGCCCTTGAATCGGATGTGAGGGAGGCTTTTCGCCTGCGTCAATATCTGGTTCAAGTTTTCTTTGACTTGGAGAAGGCTTATGATACGACCTGGCACTATGGGATTATCCATAATCTCTATGACTGTGGATGCCACTGTTACTTTCCGCTTACCTCTCAGGCCGTTCTTTTCGCGTTCGTGTCGGGGCGACTCTTTACCTCCCGTTTGTCTTGGAGAATGGTGTGCCTCAAGGAGGTGTTCTTAGTGTCATCTTCTCTGCTATAGGGATCAACCCCATTGCTCAGCAAGCTGCTGTTCCTTATCATTGTTTGTCGATGACTTTGGCCTGCGCTTTCGGGCATCTCGCATGCAGACCTGCGAGTGGCAGCTACAGCTGGCAGTTAACAAAGTCCAGACCTGGGCGATCAGTAATGGTTTCTGGCTTTGTCCGAACAAGACTGTGTGCATCCACTTTTGCCGCCAACGAACACTGCACCCAGATCCTTGCCTGTACGTGGGACAGGCTTGGGATTTTCCTTAATTTTTTTTTGTAATTGGGACAGGCACAAATTCTTCTTGTCCCACAGGCACGTTTCCTGGGTCTGGTGTTCGATTCCAGGTTATCTTGGCTTCCACACTTGCGTCAACTTAAAGACAAGGCTTTGCGGGCGCTTAACATCTTGCGGGTTCTGTCGGACACTACATGGGGTACCGATCGCACTGCCATGTTGCACTTCTACCGAGCCCTTGTCCGCAGCAAACTTGATTATGCGTGGGGAGGACCTAATACTGACTCTCCAGATGTTGGACACTGTGCATAACAGTGGCCAGCATCTGGTGACTGGGGCATTTCAAACGTCTCCAGTGGTCAGCCTCTATGCTGAGGCCTCGGAGCCACCTTTGGCCATTCGTCGGCGACAGCTTGCCATTCAGCATGCTGTGCATTTGCGTGCTGTGCAATCCAGCCCTGCTCGGTCCATGGTTTTTGGGCCAGACTTGCGAGTCGGTAGACGCAGGGTGGGTAAGGGTGATGTCCGCGATAGGCTCCAGCAGTCCTGTCAGGAAATAACATTTGAAATACCCTGCGTCTTGAGGCTTGGGGGGATGCCAGTGGTCCCTTGGCTTGTCCCAAGCGGCATTTTCAGTTTCGCTCTGGCGTCCCTCCCGAAGGGTTCCATTCTACCGGCAAGGTACTTACAGGAGTTCTGGCGGCTGTGTTCTCAGTACGCCGGTTTACTGATGGGTCGAAGTCAGACGTTGGCGTGGCGTGTGCTTGTGTGTGTAAGGTAGTGACGGTAGGCCATCGCCTTCCATCAGGCAATTTTGTGTTTTCTGCAGAGCTTTTGGCTCTCGGCTTGGTGGTGGAATGGATCCTTGACCTTCAGGGCACCCATTTCATTATCTTTAGTGATTCCATGAGTGCCCTGGAGTCCTTGGCGAATTACAATCCTCGGAACCCCTTGACACAACGTGTCCAAGCTTTGCTTTCCTGCTTGCCTGGCAAGCGGAAAACCATGTTTTTTTGCTGGATCCCGAGCCATGTTGGGATAGGTGGAAATGAGTAAGCTGATTCTGCAGTGAAAGGGGCCCTTTCTGGCCCTCTCGGAAGGGATCTCAGCCTTGTTCCCTCGGACGCCTTTCCAACTCTGCGTCTGAGGTTTCACGCTTTTTGGCAAGCCTTGTGGGACAGACAGGACGGTAATAAATTACGAGCTATTAAAGGCACTGTCGAGGAATGGCACTCGGCGTGTCGCCGCAGTCGCCGTGAGGAGGTGGTGTTGGCCTGTTTGTGCATTGGTCACACCCGACTTACTCACTGTCTCCTTTTGCGTTGGGGAGTTGACCCTCCTGAATGTTATTGGTGTCGACGGCCACTTACGGTCCGGCACTTCCTTGTTGATTGTTGCCATCTTGATGGTGTTTGTCGTCGTTTCCGTCTTCCGCATGACATTGCGCGTCAATTGGGCGATAAGTCTGTCCTCCTGTCCGGTGTTTCAATTTTTGCAGGAGGTACAGATGTATGACAAGATGTAGATTAGGGGTTTGAATAATAGGTTGGCGCTAATGACCAAGCTGTTGACGCGCCATTAAGCCTGAATCACCCCCCCCTTGAGATGTCCAAGTGTGGGGCCAGCGTCGGGATAAGGCCACGGAAGAGGGTGTCCGACTCATGGATGGGTTGGTTGAGGAGATGATGCCGTGTTGAATCGTTAAGGTTATTGGCGAACGAAAGGGCAATTTCCCGAAGGAGGAGAGTGTTATTAAATAGGGCTCTGGTTGCCCAATTAAAGGAATGATAGGTTGTGAAGCTTGCTTTCTGGAAGAGTTCTGAGATTAGGGACGACCGGTTACGAATTTCTTCCGGGCTTGCGTCCGAGGAGAGCTTTTCACACAAGGCATTGACAGCTGTGTTGGGGACGACAGCTTGTGAAGTTGCACGTAAGCTCAAGCGTAGGTATTTGTCGTTTTCGAAGAGGACGAAGGTCGGGATGTCAGCCTTCTTTGAGATGGACAGTGCGATCCCGAAGTCCATTTTGATCTCACTACAGAGAAATTCTCATTCAGAGTAGGTGTCAAAGTAGTGCGGGTTAGTGGCGCCATCCCCGAGCGGGCGGAAGAAGCTGTTCTCGCGCTCCAGGGCGTGGGGCAGGTGGCTCCTTGTCGAGGATGAGGGGATCGCCTTTGCCGAGGAGAGAGCCTTCATTTCGGAGGAGGCATGTCAGTAAGGTCGTGGATTGACTGAGGAGGTTGTGTGGCTTGGAGTCTTTGTCCCGAAGGGCGAAGCCAAATCCAGTTTTAAGGCCCCGATTGATGACGGGAGCATCGGCGGATTGCGAAGGCTTGAATAAAAAACAATCCGGTATGGTTTCTTTGACGGTTTTGAGAAGCGCACTGAGCGACAGAGACGGGTCTTCGGATGTGTCGTCCGAGAAATGAATTATCCTTTCTGCTGTTGGAGGGGGAGCGGCAAGTGTCGTCGGGCGGGCCGACAGTGATGTGTCGCACGTTCTCCGCTTCTTGAGGGCACTCGGTGGAGAGGTGGCGACGCGCTTGTGTCCTTCGTGGCTGGATGTCGAAGCGACCCAGTCTTGGGTGCAGGCGTTACGGATCGAGGACGTACATGATGGTGGAGGCATCGGGTTGTCCTGTAGGTTACGGACGGTGTCATGGACGATGTCCCGGACTATGCTGCGAGTGATGCTTTCGTATTTGCAGGAAGAATTGGACGACAGGACCAAGGGAGAATTGTAGGCCGGAGAACGGGAGGCAGCCGTAGCGTGATGGTAGATCCTCTTGGCTTCACGGTAGTTGTCTTTGGCAAGTTTTAAGTCGTTGTACCAGTCATCGTCCGGAGGACGGGGATTAGTTTGTTTGTTCTTCTAAAAGGGGTGGTTGGACCAATATGTTTTGGTAATAATGAAAGTATGATTGCCTGGGAGTTGGTTCCCATGATGACGGTCGTGTCGGTTGCTGTCGTTTGTAGATGCCGTTGCAGTCTGAATGGGCTATTAGGGACTAGTAATATTTATGTTCGGGAGCCGGGGAAGGAGTAGCGGAGAAATTGAAATCCGTCCCATCCGGAGGAATTGAAAACGTGACCTCCAAATTTTCGATGACCCCCGCTCTAGAATCTAAATATCTGACCCAAAATCCAAAAATATTCTGACCTCCTCCCCCACGGGCAAAAAGTAAAGCTTCCCTTTTCAGGTTAAGTGTAGATGATTTGCATAGACGGTTCTTTCTCAATTGTTGGAAACAAGCCATGAATTAAAATATGATCGTGAAAACATTCAAGGAAGTGTTCTTTAAACCACCTTTAAACCCCAGGAGCTACGGTGTTTTTAGAAATTTCGGCTGCTGAAAGTGTCACTTTTGCTCCAGTTTGGTCAGTTTTTTGTGATCTCCCCATCTTCGAGAGGGTCCAAAAAATCCATGACCCTACTAATTCCCAACCCATCCCCGGAGATAAATAATGATCGGTCTCGTAGGGTAAGCGGTCCCCAAGAATATATTTGCATGGCGAGCTCCATCACTTATAATTCTTCTTACGTTACTACTACAGTGAAAGTACCAGAATTAACAGACCAGAGCTTGCCGTTTCATAAAACAACCTTCCCCCATCCCCATGTTGCAAATAGTGCATCAAAATTTCCAGCCCAGCTAGGCTAGTTGTTTCATAAAACAACCCCCCCGTCCCATTCCCATGTTGCAAACAGTGCACCAAACACTACCCGTGAGCTCAATTATTTTTGGCTGGCTAATAAACGCTGATTGAGTTTTATGCCAGCGGTTTTATGCCATCGTTTAAACAATTATTTTTAGCTGGCTATAAATGCTAATTGAGTTTTATGCCAGCGAATATGCAACGTTTAAACATTATTTTTAGCTGGCTAACAAACATTGATTGAGTTTTATGCCAGCAAATTATGCAACGTTTAAACAATTATTTTTAGCTGGCTAATAAACGCTGATTGAGTTTTATGCCAGCGAATCATGCATCGTTTAAACAATTATTTTTAGATGGCTAATAAACGCTGATGAGTTTTATGCCAGAGGTTTATGCAACGTTTAAACAATTATTTTTAGCTGGTTGAGTGAGCTAAACTGTCTCTGTATTTTTGCACGTTTTGAATCTTAATCCGACTTTCACTAACCCTTTAATTTTAATTGTCCACCATCGTTTAAACAATTCTTTGTCGCTGGCTAATAATATTATGGTGCTTCTGAATCAGGGCTAATAAGGTGTAGAGTGTAAAACAACGTTTCTGATTATGACATCAACACAAGTAATTTACCTGTAGTTTCACTTTGCAATCGTCTACTGTGACAACTTTATTCTGAAAAAAATAACAAACAAAAGTTGTAATTAAACGATCAATTTAAAACTGGTATAGTGCTGAAAGAGGAGCACGAAGCAAATATTTTCGCCAAATATTGAAATAAAATAATACTGTATGTACTTCCGTAAAAACGTCTTGTGCACAATCACCAAAGATTACTATAATTATAAAATTGTTAAAAATATTTTGTTTTGTTAAATTACTAGTTGGAAAGACAACTAGACCCGGTTGCTACTGAAAACAGATAAATACAAACCTGTGCAATCTGGGTATTTTAATAAAAAAAAACCACTGAAAACGACACCTCAACTGCTTACACACTCCATTTTTAAGATTTAGTCTGCCATTTTAGGAAATGGCCACCATATTTAACTTTGATTTATTAATTTTATTAAAATACATACTTTTAAATAGTTTCATTGAATTTTCTGGTCAAAAACACGTAAGGAAAGCAGCAAACCAGAACAACTGAAAATAAGCACGTTCGATATCTGTGATATTACGAAATACGTACTGTTTACTGCTTTTATTTTTAATAGTGTAAAGCTAAGTGTTACGTATTTTGTGATCCAATGTTTAGAACTGTCTAGAAGGCACGCACACACTTTGATTATTGTAGTATTACCTGAAACAGGAAAAAGGAGGAATTTCCAACACAATTTTACACCACGTTCCACCGTTTGTACTTGACCCCATGCGGCCAGCAGTCGAACTAGTGGCAGTTCGGAAAAAGTACATTAAAAATTGTGCTTTTGAATGTTTTTACCTAATAAACAGGTGTGAAATACCAGTTGTGTTGCGACTATCCTATGGATGTGTCAGTTGGCAAGCCGTAGCATTTAAATGATATTGAAGCGTTCTGAAGCCAAGGCTGACTGAGGCAGAAATTGCGTATTTTGCCTCCCAGTTCCACGCCTGCTCTTGTGCGTGGGGGAATTAATGCCTGTTAGCATTAGCTTCGTAAATACGATGTTGGCGATGTTAAACCCATTGGTTTAGAGCTAGAAGATAAATCTGTAGTTTCTCTCCCAGACGACCTTGTGACACATTTCTATTTTATGTTTTTTTTAAATTTAATTTCTTTTGAGCCCTAAGGCAGCCAAATCAATTTAATGCTTATTCGGCTGAACCGGCTCAATTTTGAACATTGCCAGACTTTTTAGAGAAGAAGAAATATGTGGTGAAGGAAGATGCCAACTCGGGAATTCGATCTGGGAAACCTCTGATCATCGTAAGGGCTGAAAGATTGTCCAGAATTGGCCAGAAGAGTTCCCATAGCCGCTGAAGGAGCATGGTAGCCTCTCACGCTGCCCTGGTCGGCAGTCCTGGCAGGGACTTTGCCAAGGCCTCCATGGTTGAATACAAAGCGAGTGTCACAACATGGATCCTGTTGACATGTATGCTATGTATTTACATAAGCTCTTGGTAATATCATCATCGTTCACAGTGGGGCAGATAACCCGGTTTGGATTCGGCTTCTTTAAATAGTAACAACAACTTAATATTTAAAACAAACATGGTATACCGGAGATATTTAATCAACTTCCCAGCAACATTTGGAAAATTAACAACATAGGGAACATGGAAAAGAGAAAAAAATCTTACTTCCTATCTTATTAAAATGAAATTTCAACATTTGCATAAATGTTACATATCTTACATTTCTTGCCGAGCATTTTTCGTAATATTTTTCAATAAGTGTAAAGAAGCAGCCATCACACACGAACAGTTTGCTTCAATATTGTAATAAACAAAAACGGAAAACAGGTGTCTATCCTCACCAAAACCAGTGGGCTCCCCGCCCCCATCCGAAGAAATGTTGCCGTGTTGCCAGTTCGGGGCTTTACCCCCCACCCCATCTAGATTATCGTTTGGAGTATGAATGGGGATGGAAAAATTCGGGGGAGGGGGAAATTTGGGGTAATTCTAGGGTGACGGAATTTATTGATTTTACTTCCGTGTTACCCTTCTATTCATTACACAACGCCAAGAAATTCTTGTGTGACGTCAGCAACAGATGGCGCCAGCAGCAGCGCCACAGACGGGTGCACCTTACAATCACCAGGGAAGGGGGCTGTGGTTAATTATTTTTTGGTTTATTGTTCTGGGAGTCTGTACTTACAAATCTACAAAGTTTCTACAATTCGAAAAAAAATTTGTCATTAGAACTAGCTTGTGTAGTCTTTTTATTAAGGTTTCTAGAAAAGCGATGACTCCTGGCTTTTAGGCATTTTCCGACTTTCAGGTGCTTACGGTGTCAAGGGTGTGGACACACAAGCAAAATGTGCATTACGTAGAGATTCTTACCGGGAATCTTGCTGTAGGAATCTATATATGAAAGGGTTTTAATGAATGTTTATCTGAATGTTTATGTAATGTATGCTGAGGCTGGTAGCATACTAACGTGGGTTCAACTTAGCCATTAATAAGAAGAGAGAACTTACTACACTGTAGGCTAACACAACTGGACGTTTATTCTTGTATTACAAGCCTTTAAATAAACTTTGAATAGTCATGTGACAAGTTTTAGTATAGTATGGATTGCCATAGTGTCATGTGACATGCTTGTCACATGACACTGTGGCAATCCATACTATACTAAAGACTCCTATTGCTATGGTAGTATGTTATGATGGGTAAGGTGAACATAAAAGAACTGAATGGCTACCATTGTGGTGCCTCTATGACGACACCACCCCAGTTTATTAGAACATTTTGCACCCGTCCTTTCGTTAAAAACGAGGCACGTTTTCCATGCAATTGGTACTCGTCGGTCAGACTGTTGCTTATTTCATTTGGCTGCAGGAAAACACCTAGGGGCACCAGACATAAGAAACGCTCATTTCTGGGTGTGTTTGGGGGGAGGGGGGGATCAGATTATTTTTGGACCTCCAGAGGGAGGATCACGATTTTTTTCAGGGTCTTGAAGGGGGGTTATCGAAAATTTGATGACCACATTTCCTTTCCCTCCCACGGCCACGAATGAGGATTGGTTACTCGTAATTTCGAGTGAGGGGTGGAGGGGGGGGGGGGGGGGGGAGAGGGGAAACAATTGCTCCTTTGTAATCCGCCCACTTCAGTGCACCACTACTGGTCCGCACCTCAAACAACACCATCTACGTTTTTTTACCACTTTGCAAATTAAAATTAAGGTGAAACTTGTGGGGGAAAGTCCAGTAATGGGGTGAGCATGATTGGGTCGGGGCTATTCTGAGTATATAAGATCTACCCCAAAACAAAACTTGTTAAGGATTCCCGCCAAGCTAATCCCACCGAGTAATAGTACGAAGGTTAAATGAAATGTATGAAAATCGCTTACAGCGCAATTTTCAATTATTTCATTTAACGTTTGAAGTATTAGTCGGTGGGGTTAGCTTGGCGAAAGAGCTTGGCGTTTGATATCACGACTTCACAGGGCCGAAAAGTTTGGCGGGAATCCTTAACAAGTTTTGTTTTGGGGTAGATTATCAGTAATTTTTGGTCCAAATTGATGAAATCCATTTTGAAATGCCAATCTAGTTTTTTGGTCCATTTCTTTTTGGTTTCGTTAGATTTTGAAGACAGCAGTCACCTTAGTTCATTTGATTAGCATTTTTATTACGATTGCAGTATCTCCTTGCAAACGCATGAATTTCTTTAATTGTCAGTTTGCCGTTTATCGTTTTATCTTGGCGGGCGACACACTAGCGTGTGTCTTGATGACACTTTAAGGATACAGAGCAACACCAAAAGCAACCACTTCCATCAAAAGTGGCGTCACGTGTTAATCCAGGGTTCGTGTCGCTGTTTGGGCGACATTTCTAAGGTTCTTCCTTCTTACGGGATTAATAAACTTAGGTCATGCAACTGGATGATTACTCTGGCAACACATCTGTACATTTACATCATTCGGCCCAAAACTGCCGTTCGTTACAACCACTAACGTAAGAGAACGCGTATCCACCTGTGCGTACTTGCAAACGAAGGTGGAAGGCCCACGAGACGTAATTGTTTTAGAACGTACAAGCTGGATGCATCGATGAGCAAAATAGCGGCCAACGTCATGAAAGAAGTTTTTTAAACGTTCACTACGCTCACCGTCGTGCTCACTAGGGTACATAAATACGTAATGCCACTTGTCTGAAAACAACCGCACCAGAGGGCGAAATGTGTCAGTCAGTCTCTTCAAGGCATCTCGCTTATCTGAGCGGCCATGAAACTTAAAATAAAAATGGTGGCATCGGCAGAGTAATTCAATCGTGCAATACCTCCGGAAATTGACGAAATACTCTTGCCTGAGCAGTATTTTAAGTTCAAGGACTTCTTCCTTGTTCGATTCAACCCGTTTTCAGTTCGTTACAATTGCAATATCTGAAACTCTCGAAGAAAGCTTATTCGTGTTCTCCTTTCCTGTTTTAATTTCGGCTCAAATAAACCAAATCAAAACGAGTTCGTTTTTGTTTTCTTATTATGTATTGAATAAGCCCAACTCACAGTTATGTTTGTTTGAACTAAAAACTCCAAAATACCAGTGGAACCTGGTTGATTTTGGTTTCTATTGCCATTTGAAAATATACATTACGGTTTTAAATTGCATTCTCCTTCTCAAATGCTGTTCAATATAGAGAATTTTAAAAATGAGGCTGCCCATCCGAGTCGCTACCCACAAGCACAGCTCTACTGCGCAGCCTCGCTTTTATAAAAACTCGAGCGGAGCCGAGGCGGCCACCTTTTCGATCCCCTCAATGGCGACAAGAGGAGAGGAGGGTGGGATCTAAAAAGGTAATGTATACTTTCAAATGGCAATAAAAACCAAAATCAACCAGGTAACACTGGTATTTTGGAGTTTCTAGTTGCCTTGAAAATATCCATTACCTTTTTTAATTGCAATCCACTGACTTTGTCAAGGCGGAGGGTGCCATTGAACACAAGGCGGAGGCTGCACATCACACTCAACAACAGCAGTGGTGTATTTAGCTTCATTGAACTACGTTGAACCACACTGAACCACATTGAAGCCATATTGAACCGTGGCCTCCTACTGGTCACCTTTCCAGTCACTGATTATATCAACTCCAATTAATTTGTTGAATGCAAGATTAGTGATAAAAAAAAAAACCCGTCCTGATACGTGTTAGAGAACCACAAGTACATCGTCGTACAAATTTTATTTTATTTTTGGGAACTAATTTTTCCCTTGATCAAAATAAAATTCATTAAAAAACTATTAAAAACACAAGATTGTGTGTGGTGAACGACATTCAGTCCGCCATCTTGGAATGCTCAGAGAGACCATAAGAGTCGCTTTGAGCATTGCACAAGAGTGGTCTCCAATATGGCAGACTGAGTGCCGTTCGTCATACACAATCAAGTGGTTTTAATCATTTTTTACTTAATTTTATTGTGATCAAAGGCGAAATTAATTTTTGAAAATTAAATCAAAATTGCATGATGATGTATTTATGGTTCTCCAACAACTATCAAGAGGGTTTTTTTTTTAATCACAGATCAACATCTTCAGGTTCACCTTATGGGGGCCGGAAAAAAAATCCCTGGAAAAAAAATCCCCGGAAAAAAAAATCCCGGTAAAATAGTCCCCGGAAGAAAGATCCCCCGGAAGAAAGGTCCCCAGGAATAAAGATCGACGGAAAAAAAAAACCAGGAAAAATAATCCCTTGTAAAACGGTCCCAGGAAAAAGATCCCCTGAAAAAATCCTCCAAACAAATCCCCTGATAAAATACCGAATAAGAAAAAAGAAGATTGCTTATCACTAAATTCTTCTAAACTGTAATGTTTATAATTCTAAAGGCATATTCTATTATCAGTAAAATGATGATAAAATGATGACAACACTTAATTCTGTTTTTTTAAAGATTTCCCCAGATTCTCAAAATTTCACCACCCATCACCATGCTCGTTGCCGTATATTTTGTGCCACTGCATGTTGAAAATTTTCAACTGTGATGCGTTCTTGTACATACTGCTGACACACACGTTTAAGCCGGTTTTACAAAGCAACGCAGTAGTTGTTCCTTTTTTTTTCTTGGTTACTTCTCCAACACGAACTTGAGCTAATTTTGTTTCGTCAGAAGCAAATAGATATCGTTGGATGCTTACGTCCCACCAACTTCGAAAAATGTTGATTTCAGCTTTCACACTGGTTATTTGCCCTCTCACCATCTGCAATGATCCCATCGTGGACATTCCACACATTTCGTGGGAATAGGGGGGGGGGGGGGCATCCTAATTAGTCCACCATTACTGGCATTTCCCACTCTTCGATACGTGCCGCTAACTATCGTGGACAAGTCCATTTATCTAAAACAGCCGTGTTATTATGGAAAGAATGATCATATCCACAAGATTTGACGCTTTCACTGAACCAGGGATTATTTTGGTGATTCTTTTTTCCCCCGTACGGTGAGAGAGTGGAATCTTTTGGACCAATCTGTTGTCACTGCCTCCAGTTTGGCTGGCTTCAAAAGAGGTTGTAGGGGGCTCAGGAGTGATGCTCTATGCTCCCACTCCGGCTAATGTGTTGCGATACTTTTTTTCTTTTTTTATTACCTTTTCTTTATTGTTGTGTTTTTCTTTTTTTTTTTTCCTTACTATGTATTTATATGGTTTACCCCTCTTTTATTTTTGAATGGCCCTGTTAATGCTTTTATTGCGTTGGGCCAAATGGTAAATAAATAAATAAATAAACGTAAACAGCGTCCAAGTATTGCATAAGTTTTTGAGCGTTTTCAGGGGTGTTACGTACGTTTTATGTAATCCATCCCTTCTGGCACGTCATCAAGGGACAAAAATGCTAAGCCGTCTAAAATACCACAAATCTTACTGAAGTGTTCATCTTCTCGGTAGATGCTTGCGAGGACGACTCCTGGACTTTTGCTATGACATAAATGAAGAACTTCTTGACAAAAAGATGAACTACAACTTCGCTTTGCAAAACTGGCTTAAACGTGTGTGTCAGCAGTACGTACAAGAACGCATCATAGTTGAGAATTTTCTGCATGCAGTGGCCCAAAGTATTCGGCAACGAGCATGGTGATGGGTGGTGAAATTTTGACATCCTGGTGAAATCTTTTTTTTTTTTTTTAAATATAATTGAGTGCTGCGTACCATCATTTTACTGATGATAAAATATGCCTTTAGAATTAAATACATTACATTTTAGAACTGTGGTGTCGTCATAGAGGCACTACAATAGGTAGCCATTTTAGTTCCTTCCTGTTAACCATCTCATAACTGTACTCCCATAGTTTACCATATTGTTCTATATTGTGTTCCATACTGACATATGACACACAGTCGCGAAAATGTTAAGTCCTGCGTTAATTGTGCATGGGAGAAACCGTGTTAATTTTAAACTGTTCCTTGGTTCTGGAAAAATGTTTTGTTCCATTGCTATTTGTGAAAAATTTATTTTTCGGTTTTAACACTTTGTTCTTTTCTTTTCATGACAAATCCTTCAGATGTCCACGAAATGCTGATGGAGCATTAAAATCAGCTATATGGATATCCAAAAAGTACTAAAATCTGCGAATAGCTGTCAATACCAGTAACAGCGAGCAGATAATGGCGTCAACATCTTACAGTTAGCCTACTACGTTGCTAACTACGAATTGGCCAAGAAATTGTACTTATGTAAAAAAAAAATTAAGCTTTACGGTTGTTAAAAAAATAAAAGATTAAAATTGTTAAATTGTACCATCATCAGACTGTCAAGTTTTCAGACAGGTCTTAACTAAAATGTTTATTTTTTTATTATTTTTATGTAACAGCTTTCACAAAAATGTTTAGTTTCTTCTCTTTGGAAGCGAACAATTTTTAATTCCGATAAAACAGACAGTGACAATACATGTAAACGAAAAAATTAATACATTCTTTATTTTCAGCTAAAAAATAGTATTTTTTTTTTAGTTCTTCGGTTGTATTGTGGTGTCGTCATAGAGGCACCGCAATAGGTAGCCATTTTAGTTCCTTCCTGTTAACCATCCCATAACTGTACTCCCATAGTTTACCATATTGTTCTATATTGTGTTTCATACAGACATGTGACTCTATAAGTCTTTAAGAAGCCATGTTTCTGGCAATAAACATCCCTTATTGTGTTGACCTACAGCTGTGTTGTTCTTTCCCATAGTGTAGTAGTTATGTAGTAGAACCCACGATAATTTGGCGACACGAAATCATCTTCTTTTTTCTTATTTCGGAATTTTATCATGGGATTTGTTTGGTGGATTATTTCAGGGGATTTTTTTTCCAGGGGATTTTTTCAGGTTTTTCCCCGGGGATTTTTTTTCTTGGGACCTTTTCCCCAGGGACCGTTTTACCAGGGATGTTTTTTCCTGGGATTGTTTTTTCTGAGGATCTTTTTTCCAGGGGACCATTGTTTCCGGGGATCTGTTTTCCGGGGACTAATTTACCTGGATTTTTTTTCTGGGGATTTTTTTTCCAGGGATTTTTATTTTCCGGGACTCCAACCTTATAGTCAAGTTTAAGCTAGGACGATATATGGTAAACTGCGTTTAAGAATCATACATAATGGTGATAAGTTTGTGCAGAGGCCTAAAAACAAAATGGCTACCAAAATGGCCCATGTAAATCCAAATATTTATATTATATAATAATATGCTTTTGAGGCCAGTGAATTCAAATTTAATATCGAAACGCCTACTTTGTTTTTGGTTTAAACGCCAAATAAAATAAACTGTCAAAAAAAAAGAGTATGACTTTACGGCAGAGGTTTTCAATATAGCGTCCAAGATGGCAGCCTCATAGGCTAACAAAAATTGTAGAATTGTTTCATACAGGTGATTTAGGTGTTCACATATTGTTTTATTTTTTATTTTTTATTGTAGACCTCAAATAAACTGTCATACGACCATGTAGACGGCTGACGTCCTCATTGGAACTATTTAACATGATATCCAAGATTGCAACCTCCTAGGCTAACAAAAATCATAGGATTGTTCCATATACGAGAATGAGATATCACATTACTGTTTTTGGGACGAGGAATTCGAGAAAGAGGTCAACAGTCCTACCTGAGCCTTACATAGTTAAAATTAGTGTTCTATTTCAATTTTGTTTATAATGATGTTTGAACAGGTTTTATAACTTCAGAATGTCAAGACTTCACATTCCCGAAGGCTTGTTTGTGATACACAATACAGAAGTGCACTTGAAAATATCACAAACAGACTTTTTGAAATACAACCTCGCTTTCACAATCATCGCGAACATTCCCTTCAAAATGAATCTTCTTCGTCTTCCACCTCATTTTCAATATTATCAGAATTGCTGATTCCCCACTGCGTTATTGCACAATTCAGTGCATCTCGCTTTGCTCATAACACAAGCACACCATCTTAATTAACTTTGTCTGTTTACACCCACACCTACTGAACCCCAAAACAGACAACAGAGCACAAGGATTTGTGCATTTTGATGGGCTCAAAGTGACCTTCCACTTTATTCCAGCCATGCTCGGTTGGTAGTGAGAGTAAAAGGCATTGTGTTAAGCCTTGCTGCCATGTCACTGCCTGGTTGAAGTGCCTGGATGAAGCTTCACCATGAAACATTTTTAGTGAAACGCCACCACCTCCATTATCAAAGTTTTAAATTACGTAATTTGCCAAATAAAAACAAAAAAAAAAAACTTCTCTAAGATGGCCAACGTCTCTTTTGAAATATTTGGTGTTTTACCAAGGTTAGCCAAGGACTCAAGAACACCATCAGTAATTGTGACTTTATCTTCAAAGTAATCAGCAGTGTCGCATCCTGACAACAAATGCAGTCCTAGCAATGCAGAGCTTTTGAAGAGCCGAAGGCTTCATAAAAGGTCTACGTACAAACAGCTTCACCCCATTCCCAAGGTAGATTCCTGTATCAAGAGGAACCAGTAAAAAAAGGATTCTGAATTAGTCTTATATGGCTGAAAAATAATCAAAACATCCGCACCATTAGCAGATGTCCTCTTCTTCCACCAGACATTGAATTTACCATTGGCACGGGATGAGCGATATGTATATCTAAGAACTCTTCACAAATATTGTCAGGACTGCATTTAGTGTCATGATGCGACACTACTTGTTCTAGGGTTGGGTTTTTGCCGGCAAAAATCCGCTTTTTACCGGGACAGTGGCAAAAAGAACATTTTGCCGGCGCACGGCCAGGCTGGCTAAAATTGGTTTCTTTTGCTGTAGAAAGTACTATACCTGTAAATGTTTAGCATTGCCGTCTCAGTGATGTTGCTGGTTGCTTGAGACTTGAATTGGCGCCTCAGTTTACCCCACCACGCATGCGCATGCATAGTCCTCCCTATATAAGAATGGCGGCTACAAGGGCTCATCATCTCTTTGTCTCACGATGTGTCAAAAGGTGACTCGTGAGGGGAGGCAGGGAGAGCCTTAAGGTATAGTACTTTCTAGAGCGAAAGAAACCATTTTTAGCCGGCCTGGCCAGGGGCTGGCAAAATGTTCTTTCTTTGCTGTGAAAGTACTATACCTGTCAATTTTTAGCATTGACAGGCTGACCTCGTCAAGTTAGGAGGCGGGCACCTTTTGACTGAGTTCCCTGGGGTTCTGAGGCAGTGAATCACCTGTGCTGTTGGCTATAGGGGTCAAATGCGGGTACCCTTGCCAGTACTTGCCCTTCCAAACATGTGAGTTTATGATAAAAGAAAGAAAATTTTGGCAAATGGAAGGATGTGACGTTACCTTTGATGGCTTGGGAATACATCTCCAGTATGATGATGGAGTCGATGAAGGGTGTCTTCTCCAGTGTAATGGAGTAGATGACAGGTGTCTTCTCCTGTATGATGAAGAGGTTGATGACAGGTGTCTTCTCCAGTGTGGAGATGGTGTTGGTGGCAGGTGTCTTCTCCAGTATGATGATGGGGCTGATGGCGGGTGTCATCGTCAGTATGATGATCGAGTAGAGTATAGGTGTGGGTTCCAGAATCATGATTTTCTGTAGAATGACGGTGGTTGATTACCCGTGTCGACTCCAGTGTGATCGAAGGCGTATGTGGATGGTGGGATTTCCACAGATTGGTCTGTACGGCTGGGCTCAGCTGTTGATACGCGGTGATGTTTATAATTTGTACTGGGTGGGATTGATGAAGGTTAATCTGAACAGATTCCAGTGTGATGATTGCTTCGAAAGAGGTGAAGGTGTGATCCTGGATAAAGGTTCCCACTTAAAGGGATAAAAAGTATATAATTTTTTTATTTGCGTTCCTGAGTTAAGAGAAAATTCAGTTGGTCGGCCCCCGTGGTCTCCTTAATGTCGACGTTTTGCTGGGAGAAGCGGGGACACTAAGAAGATGCTAAAGTCTAGTAATGACTTAGTCGAAGGTAAGTTGAAAGGGAAAAAATTTGAAGAGGCGGGTTCACCTTGAAATGGGGAAAGAATGTTGGGGGGGGGGGGGGCCGGCTGTTTTTCTTGATTGGAGTTAGAGTGTTGATGGGCTTGAACGTAAGCCCAAGCAATAATGGCGAGCCTTGGATCTGCAAAAAGCACACGGGATTTCAGTGGATGGAGTTGTTGAGAGTGAAAGCATGTTTGAAGTGGAAGTATGGCGTTCCATGCATCAGTGATGCGGGATTGAGTTAAATCCTGAAGTGCAGTGGGGATTGTTACGGTGTTCGTTAATCCTAGATCGAAGAATTCGACAGGACGGGAGGGAAACTCCGTGTTTAGCCTTGGGTCCCTTAAGACAGAGGACAGAGCAGGATGTTGAAATTATGACATTCTTGGGTATGACGGTCGACACTTGTGTAGATTGTCGATCACGTGAAGTTTCTAGGTTCCGGAAAAGGGAGAAGTGTTGGGGTTTGGATGGACGGATTTCTTCCGTAATGCTTCAGCTAGATCAGCGTCGGCGAGTTGTTTGAGTTGGCTTGCATTTTGGAATTTCAAATCCTGATTTTCCCTGGTAGGTTTGGCTATCAAGGCGTGTTGCTGGAAAATTGTATCCTGCAGATGAAAAAAGTATGGTTTAACTTTCCTTACGTTGTGATCATACTGTTTCCGGGAGTGAAAGTTAAGTCGTAGCTTATGACGTAGATTGAGGATTATTTTGTCGTGGTCGACTTCCACTGCTTCCTCCGTGTCAAGTCCGTAAAGAGACGAGTTATGATCCGCCGAAGTGTCAGGAACCACTCAAGGGGCAGAGGTTTTAAGGGGGACATGGACATGATTGAGGGAGAGCACGTCTCGTGTTGAAGAGAGTCTGCGCCATCCTGGTTTTGATGAGGAGATAGGGGGCTTGCGGGAACCGTGAGTTATGCAGCTGAAAGGGCTTCGAGTTCCGGGACAACTTCCATGAATGGTGAGGAAGGGGCGTCTTCAAAAATGACGGGATCTTCACCGGAGTTCAAGGGTGGGTTCTCGTTGTCCGGGAAGGGTGACTGCGAGGTTATGGTGCTGACGGGGGTGTCTGAAGAAACAGATGTTTGGATCCAAGATTGTTGGGACATGGGAGTGGAGACCTCATCTTTGTTCCCGGGGGTGGGTGGAATTGCCGCTATGATTGAGGCCGGAACTGCATTGTTGGGGTTGAGTTTGACTTGAATTTTTTCAGTGCAAGTTTGTGGCCCGTTTCTTGTCTTTTTCTTGTGGCTGATAAAAGTTGACAATAAGCAATCACTTGCCAGTCTTTAAGGGGGATGGTCACACAAATTGGGCAGGGTCGCTCATAGATATCCCATTTCCTGTGGTATTGGCAAACTTTATGGGGGTCAATACGGAGGGGGTTAAATAGTCCAGGGCAGTGGCACTTGCCTGGGTCTTCTATTACTGGTGTGCGACCGAAGTAGATATCTTCAACATCTTCTAAAATCTTCGGCATATTTGTCCTCACCATGATCAAAAAGGGATTTATGCGGGGCCAGTGAGTGCTAAACAGCGTGGTGTGAACACAACAAAAAAGAAAAATTGAAGAAAAGGGCGGGAAAGACCGGAAGCGAGAGGCGGATGCGAACAGGAGGTGGCGCACCTGGCGAAGGCATCATGTATTAGAGGTGAGAGCTTGCGTCCGACGTCATGATGGGCTGGCCGGAAAACCGCAACGTTGAGGACCGGGTACGTCCTGGTCGAGACGGACGGGCGAAAGGCCGAAGGCTGGAATGTGGCGATACGTGGGGGCGATATTCCGTTGAGGAGGCCAACCAGGGTCTTCTTCGTTCCCGGAGTGGACTGGAGGGAATCCTGCGGAGCGGTGACGGGGAAGCCAGATGGCCGTCCGGATGGAAGAGATTTTCTGTAGCAGCTTTTGGATCGTGGGGGAAAAGACTGCCGTGGATGCGGAGCAGCCGTAATGTGGCGTGGTCTGTGGCTAGTACAGGACCATCATGGGGCAGGTCGGTGACTGTAAAACGAAATCTTTGAAGAAAGATGAGCATGGCTGTGGGATTGGACAGGGTCGGACGGTGACCCGTCTGGCGGAAGGGTGGGGCCGTTCAGGCCGTGGATGCGGAGGGCCGTAATGTGTCATGGTCTGTGACTACGTGGTGTGGGCGGTGCACCTTGGCAGTGGGCGGACGAAAGGCAGGAGAAGAGGGAGGGAAGTCCCAACTTGACGGGCTTTCGCCCTGGGACAACACAGCATGACGATCGTGAGGCGGGCGAGAGACGAGAAGGCTGGGGAGGTGACTACGATGCCGTTCAGACACGTCGGGTGGCGATGGAACGGACTGGTGGCTGGGGCAGAAGGGGAGAACCTGAAGCTTGGAGGCAACAGGGGCAACCCCTGACGGGTGCCCAGAAGAGGTGAGTAGTTGACGGAGAAGACAGTCGTAGGTTCCTTCCATGAGGCCAAACAGTGGACGAGCGGACGAAAGACGCTTGAGGCTTGGTCGGCGTCAGAATCCCATGACGACACACTGGCAGCGGAGGACCAAGGGGCACGCCGGGAGGCAAGCAGGGGGTCGGACCGGTACGGCGCATCGACGGACAGGCGGATGAAATAGAAGGTGACGTGAATCCAGGATCGTCCTGAGGAGGGCAGGGATGACAGGCTGGTCGGACGACGTCAAGCAAGCCCCCAATGGGGATGGACGTAGCCGGCTATGTAGTGGCGTGGACGAGACGACCGGAAGACAGGTCCAGAGGTGGCATCAGAAAGATCCCAACACGGCGTCCAGGAGACCGTGGGGCCAAAAGATGATCAAGCAAGGACGGATCAGAAGGCAGAAGACCGGCGGCCCGAGGAGAGTTGCGGTACGAAAGACCAGAGAAGGGCGTCCGAAAGACAGACGAAACCAACAGAACGAGCCGCTATTGCGGCTTGAGACAAAGAGATGACGAGCCCTCGTAGCCACCATTTTTATATAGGGAGGACCACGCATGCGCATGCGTGGTGGGGTAAACTGAGGCGGCAATTCAAGTCTCAAGCAACCAGCAGCATCACTGAGACAGCAATGCTAAAAATTGACAGGTATAGTACTTTCACAGCAAAGAAACATGGATTTCATAGTTTTTTTTCCAGTTTATTACTGGCTAAAACTGTCAAAACCAGAAAGCTGCTTCACACGCTTATTTTCACAGTTAAAGATATTCTTCTCACAATAACTGTGCAAATTTTCGACAGTCAGTTGCATAAATTTGCATAGATATTGTGAGAAGAATATCTTTTAGTATAAAAATAAACGTATGAAAGGTAAATAAGAAGTGAATATGAATTTTCAAAGAAAACGATGTGACGTTTTCAAGGGGAGCTTGTATAATTTGCCAATATTTGATATTGTAGGGCACACTTTTTTTTAATTTGACTTCAAGTAGATTTTTGCCATATTTTTGGCCAAAGGGGCAAAACCATGGTGAAAACCGGTTTTAACCACTTGGTGGTAAAAACCTGCTAACCCTGACTTGTTTCTTTGCAAATAAAGGCAAAATTACTTGGAAAGCTTTTCAATCCACCACTGATGTTCCTAATCATTGTATAACACCAAATGTTTCAGAAAGACGATGGCCATCGTAGAGAAGTTTGTTTGCAAGGTTTATGTATATGACAAAAATATTGTTAGTGGATATCGGTGAGGTAAGATGGTGGCTTTTCAGCGCCCCCCCCCCCCAAAAAAAAAAACAAAAAAAGAAGGTTTCATGATGAATAGCTTCCACCAACAAGAGAAACCCTTTAAACGGCAATTCGAAGAGCTCATCTGCGGGCAGTGACATGCAGCAAGGTTCCACCAACACCAACAGAATTTGGCTGGACGAAAGTGGAAGACCACTTCGAAGCTCAAGCCAAACATGTACAGAAAACCTTCTGCTCTATCATCAACTTTGGAACTCAGTAAGTGTGGAGTGCAAGCAGAGAAGATGTACCAAGACCTGTACTTGTGTTACGAACAAAATGATGCGGAATGAAATGTGCCAGTGCAGTTGGGATTCCCAATTCTGTGATAATGTTTTCAATGAGGAGGAAAAGGAACTTATGACGATGATTATGAAACTGATGAAAATGAGGTTGCAATTGCACTTTAAAAATTCTGTTTGTGGCATTTGCATGTATTATGTAAACTTTTTAAACGAGTATATTCAAAATTTGTTTTGTCAAATAAGTGTTATAGTCTCCCATTCTTCCGTGACAAAATCAATTTGCCTGATGGCATCTCTTCATATTTTGAATCTATGACAAATATTCCCATGAAGTATGAATACATTTCAAAAATAATTTAATAAAAATACTAAAAAAAAACCAGTTCAATCTTCTGTTCTCTAACATTGTAAGGCTCAAACTGGGCTGTTAACCTTTTTTTACAATTTCCCCATCTCTCTCAAAAAATACCAAAAATTTGACAACTCATTTTGCCTACGTGGAAAAATTATACGATTTTTTGTCTACCTATGAAGTGGCTGGCTTGGACACCACGTTTGATAGCTCCACCTTTAGACGTGAGACACGTTTTACGATAATTTATTTTAATTCTACATAAAAAAAACATATTCCTCACACCGAAATTAAGAGATTGAGATCTATTCTGCACTTCTATACTCAAAGATCCCAACGGGTAGAGATTTGATCCAAGACTATCAACAATTAGCACCACTGAAAACCCAAACATCACTGTATCTCCCATGCACCCATATTTGCGCAAAAAAAAATCTATCCTACATCGTTAAAGTCTAATTAACCCAACCTAACTACAACAATACCAGAGCAGGAGTAAAGTCAGTTTACAATGGATAGACAGAATGTAGTGGTTTTGAGTGGTCCTTGCTAAGTTCACCCATCAGGCAATTAGGATGAGCCCTGCCGCAATTCAGTAACAGTTACCACAAATTTAAACAAGGATTTTTCAAGTTATTAACAATCCGCCAGGTTTTATTAATTTTCTGCCAACAGAGGGAGAAGATGATATTGTTCCAGCTGAGCACAATACTCGTCCTCCTGAGAATCCATTCCGGGTGTTGCAGACATAGGGCCTTAGGGCTTCGTCGGGCAGATGACCGGGTGCGGTTAACGCTCGCTAAAATCCTTTGACCCAATACTCGTCATAACGTTTTTTTCCAAATGCTCACAGTTACAGAGTCAATCACGTTTTGAAGGTAGATTGTTCCAAGCCATAATGGCACGGACAGTGAAGCAGGAGCTACTAACAGTTGTTACATAGGATGGTTTGTAAAGTTTCCTAGTGTGCCCACGAGTACATTTAAAAA
This sequence comes from Lithobius niger, assembly GCA_023313725.1. Taxonomy (NCBI): domain Eukaryota; kingdom Metazoa; phylum Arthropoda; class Chilopoda; order Lithobiomorpha; family Lithobiidae; genus Lithobius; species Lithobius niger. The sequence goes on along the minus strand of JAHWFP010135924.1, from coordinate 15,630 downwards.
GAGAAAAATTAAAATATTCATTGCAAGGGGGGAAGGGGGTTGGGAAAAAAATGTAATTAAAAATGGTTCCCGGATTTCCGCTTAGGAATAGGGGGAATTGATTTATGAAACAACTAATTTTCAACAAGGTTTGCATCTTTTAAAAAGAACATATTGCCGGCCCCGACCAGGCCGGCTAAAAATGGTTTCTTTTGCTGAAAAAGTACAATACCTGTCAATTTTTTGCATAGTTGTCCCAACGATGCTTCCTTGCCTTGAGATGTCGAAGATCGACGGCCGCCTCCGTACCCAATCGCGCATGTATGATTCTCCCTATTTAAGAGAAGAGGCCGATGAGTTTGGCATCTCTTTGACTCAAGATCGTCAAAGGGTGACTCAAGAGGGGAGGCAGGGTGGGCCCTCCGGTATTTTATTTTTTCAGCAAAAGAAACCATTTTAGCCGGCCTGGCCGGGGGCCGGCAAAATTTTCTTTCTTTATGCTGTTAAAAGTGCAATACCTGTCAATTTTTTGCTTTGACAGGGCGACCTCGTCAAATTTGGTGGTGGGCACCTTTGAGCGAGTCGTTGGGGTACTGTTGGATTTTGGAGGCGGCTGTTGGAGTGGTGGTTGCATGAAATGTTGTAGTGCCTTTTACAGGGATTTCATGGTTACCACAATTCAGATGTTAAGGTGAGAAAAAGGGTCATACCTTCGATTTTCCCCTGTTCTTTGGAGTGATGGGTTGGAGAACATCTTCCTCTTCTTTTTTCAGGTCGTGGTGGAGAAGAACCTTGGATGGTGGGTTTGGTCGTCTTGGTTAAAGTGTGGGTGCAGATTGACGAGTCTTCTTTAATTTTTTCCCCTTCCTCTTGTGCAGTGGGTGGTATGGGTGCTGGCCGAAAATTTAAATGAGAGGAGAGCTGTTTTTTTTTTTTTTGGGGGGGGGGTCCTCGTTTGTAATTGAATGTTAATGAACATAAATGTCTTCCCAGGAGTTTGATGAAGATTTCGAAGATTTTGTGGGTTGTGAAAGGATTTGCCGGTTTACATCAGGGTGGGAATGTGTCCTTCCTAGGGTCCCAAGTGAGGGTGGTTCAGGTTGAGGCGCTGGGAGTAACACTGAACCAGAAGGAGGTTTTCCTTTCCCAAGGGTCCCAGGTTGGGGCACTGGGAGAGGGATTAGTCCAAGAGAGTGTTTTTCCTGGTGATGTTTTTCTTCTTCGTTTTTTTGGGAAGTTCATGAAGAGACCGGTTGTTCAAGATGTAAACCGGTGAGCCTGTGTTGAACTACACGGTGGTGGGGTTATTACGTACACCATAATGGTAGCCCTTTGCTTTGTGGCGACAGAAGTCGCAAGGTAGATCCGTGGTCTGGTGATTGGAGATTTGGGTGAGATTTGGATGAAGAGGTAGAAATGAAGAAGCATTGTCGAACTGCCAGAGTGAGAATGCATGCACTGAGTTGTCTATGGTTGCTGTGGATAAGTCATCCCAGGTTTTGGAGATTTGATTGTGTAAGGTGAGGTCAAAGTGGTCAGTTGTGAGATATTGTGGGATTTCAGGTCGAGCTGGAACGACTACTGCCCTTGAGGGAAGGGCCTTGTTGGTTGGACTCTCGGGTCGGATGGATTGATAGAAAGAAGTGGGTGCATGAAGAGACCTGGAGCTTTGTAGGATGGTTTTGTAGGTCGTACAAAGGTGATGAGGGATGGTGACCATGGAACAAAAGCGATTGGTTCGTTGAGACCTTGATGAGGGATGTTTGGTTGCTTTGAGAGGGCTTCTTTTATGATATGGCTTGCGGATTTCTCCAGGAGTTGGATGATTGATGCTTGGAGATTGGCGTTTCGAGTTTGTAGTGAAGTGATGACGTTGTCTTGTGTCGTGAGATGAGTGTGAAACGAGTCAAGTTTAATGGCTTAATGTTTTCGAAGTTCTCAGAAAATTGTGCTTTAACACGTTTGTTTAACGAAGTTTGTGTTTAAGGGTGTTGAACAACCAGATGTAATCTAGTTCAGGTTTTTTCTCACTGTCCAGGCCATATAATGGGATCTGTGGTGATGGCGACGTCTGTATGTAGTTTCCGGTTGAGTATGGGGCTCGGTGTAGCCTTGGGTTTGACAAGCGGAGGTAGCCGAATGTTCGGATTGGACTAAAACTTTGTTAGGAGAATCCTCGTGATCTCGTTTCGATGCGGGAGAACGGGGTGTGGCGGCAACCAAGTCTTCCAAGAAGGGGGGGAAAAAGGGGTCCACCGGTTGCTCACCTCCGATGGGCGAGGAAGGGCTGTCATCCTGCTAGGTGGGTTGGTCCTGTTGGGGAAAACTCCCTAAGGTTATTGGGGTGGATGTTTCGTTTCCCTGGTCTTCGGATTGGAAAGGTGAGGAAGAAACTTCTTGAGGCACGGAAGATGTCGGAGAAACCGATGAGTGGTCAACTGGAGAGAACAACCAGGATGCTTGAGACAGTGGGGTTGGGGTGGAGGAATTGGGGTGCGAGTTTTTCTACGGCGTTGCTGGTGTTGTACTTGAAGCGGGGGTTGAAAAGGTCTTCGGGAGATGTGAGCTCGTTTTTGGCGTTGCTGTTTTCTAAAGCTGTGACATCAGTAGCGGTGACGCATCTGTGGACGGTTTGAGGTTCTTGACAGGGGGTGGGGGAAGAGACGAATTCCCTTCTGATGATGGCACAGCCTCTATAGTTGGAGATGTTGTGTCCTGAAGTTTTTGGAGGGAATGTGCATGTTCCAGTCTTTGGCGCTTGCATTTGAGTAGCGGCAATTATTCTCCATTGGAATAGTGACACAAATATTGCATGGTGTGTTGTAGTATTTACATCGACGATGGTATTGGCAAACGTTCGCATGGGGGTCAACCTGTCTTTTCGTTTGTTGCCTGGGCATCTGCAAGATCCTGGATCTTCAATAACGGGAATTCGACCAAAGTGAGGGTCTTCTTCGTCAGAGAAGGTTTTTGCGTGGTGAACTTCTACCATGGTGGTGATTTGAAAAGTTGATTACAGAACTCCAATACAACCAAGTTGGATAGGAAGGGCGCTATGTAGGAGGCGACAAAAACAGTGCGAGATCGTCGAGAGGCGGGAAATTTCGACGTGCCGGAAACGGAAACGAAAGATGTCTATACCAAAACGAGGCTCAGCCTCTGCGCCGTGCCATTAAGCCTCATCTCCCCTCCCCCTCTGCGACGAGCGCCGCCATGCGGTGGCGAGATGATGGTGACGGGAAGCGGCCGGCCTGGGAGGGGACACGCTTGATTATCGTGGACTGTGTGGACAGAGGCTCGTTCTAGGGCGATGGTCGATGGTCGATGATCGTTCTGGGGCACGGGCGTAGAAGCCTCGATTGAAGAGCTTGAATTATTCGTGGCCTGTGGAATGGGACTTGTTGCCAAGATCCCTTCCCTTTCCCTCTTGAATTTTTTTGTGTGAACGATGCCGAACGAGTGGTCGAAGAAGACGTTCCAAGTGGGAGAAGCTCGGAGTGTCGGAATATTTTCGTCTTTCGCAACAAGGACACCTCGGGCTACATTGATTTGTCTGTAGTCGTTGTTGGCAGAGATGGTGCAGCTGAAGGCCATGGCAGTCAAACCCTTGTAAAGGTGAAGGTTGTCGAGGGTCGAAAAGCCCATGGTCATGAAGTCGCGAAAGGGGCCGTTAATTCCCTATTTGCAACTTGTGTATGTTGGTGTATGTTGGTGCATTTTTTTTTTTTTGGGTCGGATGTACAACGGTCAATGCAGACGAGAGCAGGAATGAGTGAAAGAATGGGTCGTCATCAGTGGAGGAGAGAAAGATGATGTGAAGTGATGGGTGGAAATGATAAACGAAGCGACGCGTTGGGCTAGTGGCCATTTTCAGTGTAGGCCGGAGTCGCGAAGGGCAAGCGGCATGGAGAAAAGTTCTTTGTCTTTCATCGTAAAACCGGCACGGCTGAAGTCGGATGCCTGGCGGTCGACATGGACGAGCAGCGAGGGAGTTTGCCATCACAGCCCAGGCGATGGTCGGGCAGGTTCTGTGCTCAGAAACGTTGTCGGCGATACCCTGAGACGATGTAGCCTGTCCGTAAGACAAAGGAAGGTAGGTGCCACGAAGGGCGGGTGGCGGGGTGAAGGGTTTTCTCTCTTTCGCGACATGAGCGACCCGGTTCAAGCTGGACGCCCAGCGGTCGACATCCATGGTTGGCAAGGGAGATCAGCATTAAGCTAGGGCGACGATTGAAGGTGACATAGGCCGGGTGTTGGCGGCGGTCTTCCCCGTTTCTTCGTGTGGCCGGGGTTCGAAGGAAGTTCCGTGTCGTATAAGGCTAGGAGAAGGCGTGGTTTTCGTCATTCGCGACATGAACTTCCCGGTTTTACTAGTCGTCTAGAGGTCGACGTGGACTGGCGGCGAGGGAAACAGTGTCAGGAGCTGGAAGATGGCTGAGGAGGCGTCATGGGCCAGGATCATTTCGGCGGAAACCAGTGTTGCGAAGGTTGTCGGTCCTTGCAGGGTACTTTGAACATCAGGGTGGGATAGGGGTGGTTTCGTCATTCGCGACATGGGTGACCCGGAAACCGGTCGCCCAGCGGTCCACGAGGACTGGCGGCGAGGAAAGGCAACAGGAGTCGAGTAATGACTAAGAGGTACCAAGGGTCGAGAGAGATGATTTCAGTGGAAAACGGTGTCGCGAAGGCTGTTGTTCCGCAGGACAACGTTGAGAAGAATCACAGGAAAGAAGATGTTGCGAAGGGACGACATGGGCATCCGTTTGAATTTCGTAACCGGTGCCTAGCGGTCGTCCCAGCCGATGTGAAGGCGGAAGGAGGGCCATAAGAGTTTCAAGAGTGGGTCATTCCCGGGAAACAACGGGAGGGAGCCACGATGACTTCATTCCATGGACAAAAGACAAGGAGGTGTGAGCCGCGAGGGCGGCTTGAGACAAAGAGATGCCAAACTCATCGGCCTCTTCTCTTAAATAGGGAGAATCGCGCATGCGCGATTGGGTACGGAGGTGGCCGTCGATCTTTGAAATCTCAAGGCAAGGAAGAATCGTTGGGACAACAATGCAAAAAATTGACAGGTATTGCATTTTTAACAGCATAAAGAAATACTTTTATCAAACTGTTCTCCATTTCCGACTTGAGGGCCACTTGCCTACCTTCCCCTCCTCCTCTACTTTTTTCCTGGTGGGCAACTGATAGCTTACATCGCTGTTAAGATGGAAGCAAGTTAAGCGGCCAAGGATTCAAAGATTCGGGAAAACATAGAGAACATTTTTCTTAAACTGTGTAAAACTTATACTCCCTCATTCCTTTACGCATATGATCACCAAATAGTGCCAAGAATTACGACACGTAAGTAATTTTATTACCTTTTCACTTACTAAAATAAAACTTCGCAACCAATATTGTCATTATTGTCTCACCCGAAAGTCGATGCCGACTGTGGAAATATAACTTCCGGAAAGAAAGGCGCCATCTTTGAACCGTATTAACAGACACGTTTTGCCCACACCTGAATCGCCAATCAGCATGACCTGAATTCAAGATTTCCAATATAAGAACAAAATGATAATCACAATAATAATATAAAAAAACCTAAAAAATAAAACACTAATTAACACAAGAAATTAATAACTAATGATGTCCGAAATCGAATGTTTTGAAGAATTTATCTATCGAAACTCGATTCAAAATAACAAGCATAAAATATTATTCACGTTTTAATTTCATTAGTCCCGACAGAAGAATTAGGAAGTCTTGGTTAGAGACATAGATAAGAAAGAAAACTAGATATCGCATTTTACCTCTTCCAACTGTATGTGAGGCCCTAGCGGTAGTTGCGGCTACTAATACCTCTGCTAATGCTTTGCCTTCGAAGTAGCATGGAGGAAAAGTATTATCAGAGGTATTAAGAGCCGCAACTATTGCCAGGGCGTGGCATATGCTGGGAAATGGTACGATGCGATACCTAATTAACTTTCTAATCTATGATAGAGCTGGAGACTTTGGGAATGGAGGAACAAACAAGATAAGGGGAGAATTTCTAGTTCATTTAATTGCATCTGAATGGTACCAAGGGTTCTGTTTGTGATTTTCTCGTCACTCTGTGTCCAAGGGAAGAATTACTTCGCGTACTTGGCCTAATTTGGCTTTCCTAGGAACTTAAAGGTTGCTTAATAAATATTCGCTAATGCTAATTCCCTGGAATTGGACTTCAAAGCATAGTTCGTTTCGTTCAGTGATATCTAATTCATTTTTTTTTATTTGGGTAACTTCACAGCTGCGAGTTCCTTGGGGATGTGAACTCTAATGTTTGTTCTCTAAACGATGAAGCCGTTTTTTTGTCTTATAATATAGGCCTGATTACATGTGGCACCATTCAGTGGAGTGCCAACGTGTTACCGCACACACATACACACACGCTGTATTCACTTTTTGACATTACCAGTCGTAAACACAATCCTTGTTCCCTAGAATTGGAGTTCAAATTATAGTTCGTTTCGTTCAGTGAACGCTTTACTAATTTTTTATTAGTGTACCTTCACAGCTGTGAATTCCGTGTGGATTCGAGCTCTAATGCTTTTTCGCTAAACAATGAAGCCATTTTTTGTTCAGTTAATTCCGTTAGGTTTGTCGTTTTATTCTGCATTCCAGTCCATTCTGGCCACGACACGGTCTAATAATGAGCCTATACAAGCTTAAGTTTTTTTGGTAGTTTGTAGATCAGATTGATTGTCCGTGTTTCTAGATTAGGAGAACCTCAGTTGCATTTTACTAAGCTTATTTACTTACTACATTTGCTTTTGCTCCTAATTATTAAAAAAAAAGGAGTGAAAATCAAAGTCGCAAATTTTAGTTCAAATTTCATCGAAATAAAATGTCAAAACTATTGATTTTGCACATCACTAATACCAATAAATAGTACATAAATTAAACGAAAAAGCACTGTTTGGTCTTCGTTTAAGAATGGCCGATGAATTAAGGTAAGACATTTGCGGAAAGGGAGGGAAGGGAGGATGGTAGCAAAATTTTCAATTTTTTGTAACTGTATAATTAAAAATCGAGTTCATACTATAACAGTAGAAACAAAAAATGTCAACTTCTGCATTTAATATGCCGATAAAACAGTTTTTTAGACATCCTATACTAGGCATGCCATGCTTTTTGTGGAATTTCTATGTCGCTTTGCATACTTTTTGTATCACATGATAAGCAAGTAAATTTGTGATGTTTAGACAAACGTACTTACTGGCTTTAGTAACTATTTTACTAATGGTGCAACATTATGACATTGCAACAATAATTTTTTTTCTCTGAAAAACTTAAAAACCAGAATTATGTACTTCCAGCTTATCATCTTTAGGAGGATGCATTCTGAAAAACTTCCAACACCAGAATTATATAATTCCAGTTCATCAATATTATTCTATTATTATATATTCATCAATATTATTATCATCATTTCATTATTACATTCTGAAAAATTTCCAATACCAAAATTGTATAATTATACTTCGTCATCTTTAGGATGATGCATTCCGAAAAATTTCAACAACAGAATTGTATAATTCTAGTCCATCGTCTTTAGGATGATGCATTCCGAAAAACTTCAACAGCAGAATTGTATAATTCTAGTTCATCGTCTTTAGGATGATGCATTCCGAAAAACTTCAACAGCAGAATTGTATAATTCTAGTTCATCGTCTTTAGGATGATGCATTCCGAAAAACTTCAACAGCAGAATTGTATAATTCTAGTTCATCGTCTTAAGGATGATGCATTCCGAAAAACTTCAACAACAGAATTGTATAATTCTAGTTCATCATATTTAGGATGATGCATTCTGAAAAACGTCAACAGCAGAATTGTATAACTCTATTCCATCATCTTTAGGATGATACATTCCGAAAAACTTCTACAACAGAATTGTATAATTCTAGTTTATCATCTTTAGGATGATGCATACCGAAAAACTTCCACAACAGAATTGTATAACTCTAGTCCATCATCTTTAGGATGATACATTCCGAAAAACTTCAACAAGAGAACTGTATAATTCTAGTTCATCATTTTTAGGATGATGTTCCGAAAAACTTCAAGAGCAGAATTGTATAATAATTCTAGTTCATCATCTTTAGGATGATGCATTTCGAAAAACTTCAACAACAGAATTGTAGAATTTTAGTTCATCATCTTTAGGATGACTCATGTTAACACCATGAAAAATGTCAAAACTCGAGGTGTTACCGTTACAGAGAAGAAGGAACATGATAATGAGAATTTTTCTCCCAAAAAAGCATTGGGTAACTGTCTTACCTTAAAACACAATAGCCCTCTGTAATCTAAAACAAACAAAAATCATCACCAGAACACTGAACTGACTATGACAAATTAATAGCGCGCTTCTTTCGTTAAAATAGTCGCAGTCTACCTATAGGATAGGGCCATTTTTAATTGCCACAGAAAGTGACCAAATTAAACAGACTTCTGTTCGAAAATTCGATATGGTACTTATTGGGCAGCAGAAAAGTCGTAATAGTTTAAAACTGTTAGTAGGCTAGTTAGCATCACTTGCTTCCCTTACTTTTACGGCATCTAACTCTTACTTTACGATCGATAGGTGTCGTACCAGACTTCAACATCAACAGTTAACCAGAACAACTCTTACTTAATTGGCGGAGCGAGCGAGCGAAGCGTAGCCTATAATGGACACCAAATTGCAAAATGTTGGTTGGTTGGTCCGTTGGTCTGTTG
>JAHWFP010135923.1:145988-169741 GCA_023313725.1 Lithobius niger | reverse complement strand
TATACCTGCTAACTCTCACATGTCTGGCCCATAACTAAGTTTATTGACTCCGTCTAACTCCCCTCCCCCTTCACCTCCAGAAACTAAAATGGAATGACCTTCATTCATACCGATACACCTATTAGTCTATTACCGTAATTTTGAAACAATTCTCAAGCTACAAACACACAAAATGAGTTACTTACCTATCCCGACTGTATAGCAATGTCACTTTATCCTTGCTCCATCACATATCGAATTATTCGCTCCAAACAGCATCAATAATCACGAGCGAGCTTTCAGCGTGAAACTTTGCCATCGAATCGCCTGTCTAACTACCCCTCCCACCACAAAGTTGAGCCAAAGGACTCGTAAGTCTATCACGCACTTCCCCCTCCACAAACTAAAATCGGATGACCTTCATTCATTTCGAGATACTGATTGATCACAGTTTTCTTGAAGCGATTTTCACAAACACAAAACACAAACACGTCGTTTTAATTAAATACGAGTTAGCTCGACGTCCCAACCGTGGTATAAATTATATATTGATGATAATTGTGAGATTCTCACCAATAACTAATATTTATTACCAAGAATTCTTGTTATAACTTATGATCGAGTGGCATGTTACCTTCTTTCGGCGTAGTGGGACACTGCACGTCGACTATCTCCATCAATTGATATAACTACGTTTACGAAAATAATCCTAGCAAAGAATAACTGCAGGTAAAAATTTTGTTTCCATGGGATCTCACTCGGTCTTTTCCTGTTTAAAATATCAAAAATGCAAACATTGCGTTTCTAAAAAATAACAAAACAAGATATTGCACCAGCGGCAGCATTAAAGTTTGTTTTCAATAGACTCGTTTGTCAACCCAGGTTTGAAACCAACTTCCAATTAAATGAATTCCTCATGTTTCAGACATTCTATTTTTAACTTTTATCATTTTATTTTTGCAGTACCTTTTTTTATGTGTAAGCTGACTGTTGGCAAATTTCTTACAAAAAAAAAACCAATGCTGTTCGAATTTAAGTAATTTTTTAATGCTGTGAGGACGGATCTCGCCTGTTCCTTGTAAGATTCCTTGTAAGGTGCTATTGGTCTATCCAGAAGAAGCCCTGCTTCCCCCTCCTCCACCCAACGGTAACTTTTTACGTTTGTATAGGATGGGAGGCCATAGGCGATCTTAGCCTGTCCCCCCCCCCCCCAAGCCTCCCCTCTCTTTTCGACTGCCAACTAGGCCTACGGAAATGACTGCCCTTTGATCGGTTTTTACGTATCTGCGTATACAAACAACAATGCTGGAACGATATCTGTTGCCTTGCATCTACATATAACAATGGAAAATGAAACGCTTTTTAGCATAGAAAAACCTGTGCATTGTTGCAATGTCGCATCAAATAAACTCCACTGCAAATATTAATAATAACAGTAATTACGTTCAAATTATTTGCATTTTTTTTACTCACGTGCACATTACAATTAAAATATTTTTTCATTAGAACATACTATACATATTGTTGTCTTTTGGCTAAAATAATTTTGCAGACATAGGGCCTTAGGGCTTCGGGCAGATGACCAGGAGTGGTTAACGCTCGTTAAACCCTTTGAAACCCTTTGAAATAATTTTAACCAGGACCAGGAGTGGTTAATGCTCGTCAATCTCTTTGAAACCCTTTTAATTTTAATTTTCTGACTGAATTATTTCTTTAGGACGAATACAATGGGTCTGGTTAACGCCCACGCATTCTCACATGAGCCACTGAATCTTAAAAACACTAACACCAGGAAAAATGTGAGATTTCAAGCTTTCCAACGGTGTATCATATGTCAAGAACCGAGCTATTTTAACAAAAACTAGACGCTTTTGAAATCCTGGTTTAAATATGCCCACGACTGGACATTCTTCGTACACGTAGTATGTCTCGTTGATGGGTAAAATGAAAGAATCCGTGTTTCAGCAGAACGCTTATAGTTTTAAACCAAACTAAGTTACGTTGTAAATTTGCATTATAACGTGTGATTTGCGTACAGGAAAGTTTTCGGAAGTTTGCTTTGAGTAAGGAAAGTTAGTAAGTTCAGTGTTAGTTGAGCTTGGTAAAGCAATTAGACTCAGGTAGGATTAAAGAAAGAAACGATAGAATGGCGTATTTATTTCGTAGATGCAAGCTTTCATATCTGCGCTGCATTGTTTCAAAGTGAGCAGCAACAATCACTGCATGCGCACGTCCACACCTTTACAAATGAAAAAAAAAATTACTGCCAACAATAATTATTCATCCACGCTAAGTTAGGCAACAAACATCACTTTAATTCAATTGTCGAGGACATAAAAAATTGTAGCATGACGACATGGCATAAAAAAGGTACACAGATGACAACCAAAAACGTCAAGTGTGCCGTAAAAAAAGGGGTTATACAGGGTGAGGCAACTAAAGTGTTACGAGCCGATATCCTGTGAATGGCTAATGAGAGAATAATAATGATATAAATGCAATGATGAATGTGATGGGGGACGTTTATACGAGATTAAAGGAATGACCCTGAATTGATATTTCAAGGTCATCCTCGTGCTATCTTCCAAACGAGATAAGATAGGGCAAAAAAGTAAATTAGAAAGTTGGACGTAAGGAGACAATATGATCAACAACAACAAAAAAATAGATTCAAAATCAGATAATAAATAAAATATTTACGGTCATGTTTAAAAGCTTACTCTAAACATGCTGGCTGCATGGCAGTGAAGCCAACTGCCGAGAAGTTGGCTTTACTGCAGTACAGCCAGCATGTTCAGAGTTAGCTTTTAAACATCACCGTAATTATTTTATTTATTATCCGATTTTGAATCTGTTTTTTTGTTGTTGTCGGTCATATTGTCTCCTTGCGTCCAACTTTCTAATTTACTTTTTTGCCCTATCTTATCTCGTTTGAAAGATAGCACGAGGATGACCTTGAAATATCAATTCAAGGTCATTCCTTTATTCTCGTGTAAACGTCCCATCACACCCATCATTGCATTTCTATCATTATTATTCTCTCATTAGCCATTCACAGGATATCGGTTCGTAACACTTTAGTTGCCTCACCCTGTATGAATGAAGTGTCATTTTTCTTGTTGAAATGTACGCCGATAAAAATTGATGATTTTTAACTGAAATAAGCAAATGTACAATTTAGAAAATTGCATCTATTTAAGTACTGTTGTGCTTTAACAATAATTTAGTTGGTAAATACATGTTAATAAGTAGTGAAACTTTAATTATACCAGTATAACCCTTTTTTTACGGCACACTTGATGTTTTTGTTTGTAATTATTACGTTTTTGTAAAGAGGGGGGACCGCTTTGGTGGGATGGGACTGACAGGCGATTGCCTCTTCCTCCCCTCCCCCTCCCCTTTCCCTCCATAAATCCGGCTCTGAACACAATAATCCTGACGTGAAAACCGGGGCGAGGGATAATCGTCTAACTGGAAAATTGCATAATATTGGAAGAACGTGTACCGTATAACAGTATAACGGAAAGTCGTCTAACAGGAAATTCGTATAATGGAAAATCTCCTAAAAAGCCACTCGCTGCGGCTATACATATAACATCAGAAACCGCAGTTAGACATTTATCCAGTTAGACGTTTATCCATTATACGATTATCCATTAAACGATATTCCGTTTAGATGACTTTCCATTATACGATGTTCCGTTTAGACGCTTTTCCAGATTTTTTATTTATGCAGATATTAGACAATGATCCCATTAGACGATTTTCCAGTTAGACGTTCGTCCGACGCCCCGTGCAAACCATCCCTTTTAAAAATTCTTAAAAAACGGATAATTTTTTTTTACTCATACAAGTGGGAATGCCCGTTAAATGCTGAATCAGAGCTTAAAACTATTACGACTCTTCGTTCCTACAGACGCTATACGTTCCCCTGGCCCTACATAACTTTCCGCATCCCAAACTACAAAGTGACAACAAAATATTTTCGACTTCCATTTATTTTTTATTTCCTTTCATGCAGGTGCGACATTTACACAGTATAGGAGCGTCTTCATTTAAAATTCTTATTCATTCGTAACAGCCTTCCTTGCTAACATAACAATAATTGTTTTAAGTTATATTTATGGAATAATTCTGGTAACCGATGAGGACTCATACTCCACGCAGTTTTTGCAAGAACTTGATAATCTCCTCAATGACGTCGTTGACTTTTAGGGCTTGCATGGCGGTTGGAAGTACCAATCCCAATAGGTCGAACTCTCGCTCTTCTGCGTCTTCGACGGGATTTGCCGTCACGACGCCAATCACGACGACGACGAGAGTCAGAGCCAGGAGCGGGAAAAAACGAGAAGTCATGATGGATTGCCTGAAATGGAAAAAAAAAAAAAATACGTGATATCACTGAGGTGCAATCCAAGCTTTACACAGTTAGTTTCGTCAAGAGCTGGTTGGAGCAGTACCAATAAGACGAACCACTACCCGTTGCCTCATGACTAACCGCGAGCGGCCATCTTCTTTTTTTTTTTTTCACCGGCTAGAGGAGCAGGGACTCGTTTTATGCCTATATTTTATGCCAATGTTTTAATGTACTTATAATGTATGTATATAGTACTCTTTATCCATGCGATGCGCGAGCGACGACAGGTTCCTGTAGCTGGATGTGGCTGTCGTGTTGCCAAGTCGGAGCTTTCCACGCCTTACGTCGGCAGGGACGTGGGGAAACCTAAAAGTTGAAGAGGTGCAAATCATATTTGCCGACTTAATGAATGTGCCAAAATTTGCCGTCTTAATGTGTGTGCCAAAATGTACCGACTTAATGAATTTGCCAAAATTTGCCAACTTAACGTGTTGGATGGAGGTCTCAAGGAAGTTTGGTTTGAACACGCCATTTGTACTTCATATAAATACTTTTATTTTGGGCCCAGACCAACGTGAAAGTTACCCAAAAGCAAAACATGATAACATTGAAATTCTGCAGCCGAATTTTAATTTATTACGAGAGGTTAATCGAGCCTAACGCCATACACTCTCCCCTAACCGCCGACCTATCCACAACAATATGTAGCCCCCAACAATGGACAGTACAGCGTCATACTGATTATCGTACGTACCTGCCACAGCATTATATAATGAACTAGTTGTGTCCGTGCGCATGCTGCGCACCCCCTTCCCCCCCCCCCCCGCCTCCCTCCAGGTGTTTGGTCTTTGGTTTTAAATTTATCAAACCGAAGACCGAACATGTGAATGGCTCCCACATATGCCCTCTCCCCCACAATTACTTTAACTCCCCAATTCCCACATTCCTGCCCCCTCCTCCCATACACGCTTACCCGCCTCCCCCTCCCCGAAAACGTCGCCCCGTGACATTCTCCCTTTGGTTCTGCCCCGGAAAAGTCGCTGGCGTGTGTTTGATGGAAGGCTAATAAAACCGTATCACTGAGAAATCCAGCATTCAGTAAGCAAGTAATCCCATGTTTAAGTTAATCCTTTGAAACAATTCACTTCGGTAGCGCGCATTGCCCGCCACAAGCACTTGCCCTGGCACCCTCTCCCGCACCCCCCGAAAACGCCGCCCCGTGACATTTCCCCTTTGGTGCAGCTCCGGAAAAGTCGCATGCGCATGTTTGACCGAAGGCTAAAAAAAGCCCTGAGAAATCCAGCATTCTGTAAGCAAGTAACCCTATGTTTAAGTTAAAGGGTTAAAGGGTTTAACGAGCGTTAACCACTCCTGGTCATCTGCCCGAAGCCCTAAGGCCCTATGTCTGCAACAGCCAGATTCCCAGGCGGTCACCCACCCAAGTATCAATCCAGCCCAATGCTGCTTAACTTCGGGGATCTGACGAGAACCGGTGTTTCCAGCACTGCAAGGCCCACTCAAACTCACTCACTCACTTAAAACTATTCACGGCCTGGGGCCTTGCAGTGCTGGAAACACCGGTTCTCGTCAGATCCCCGAAGTTAAGCAGCATTGGGCTGGATTGATACTTGGGTGGGTGACTGCCTGAGAATCTGGCTGTTGCAGACATAGGGCCTTAGGGCTTCGGGCAGATGACCAGGAGTGGTTGACGCTCGTTAAACCCTTTAACCCTTTTTTAAAACTATTCAACTCCTTTCTGGAAGTGAACATTTAGGAAATAAATGCGCCTTTCCATCGTTTCAGGCTGCCTATTTCGAGACCCACCTCGAAATTAAGAACCAATCGTCGTTTGGTTAAAGTTGTCTGGTTTAGTAGACACGGGTTGTTTTTATTTTTTTTTAGCTAAAACGCCGACAATGGCACAGTCCACGCGACTAAAACTTTGTTGGCCGCTTTGGTACCACAACAATACCAAAAAACGAACCCAAAAACGGTGCGGCAGGTCTGGTAAGTGGCACCATCATTTCGAAGACTTTCGAAAAAATGTTTATAACCTGAACTTGTAGTCCAAGGCCGTCAATAGATGGCGACATGGCAGGTTTGGTAAGTGGCGCCATCTGTTCAAAGACGTTGGAAAAGTATCCCAACCCGAATTTGAAGGTGGATCCCGTCAACAGATGGCACTACAGGGTGGGGTACTTGATTGCACGACGGAATGGCATGGCCGGTGTTTTGGCCGCCTGCTCCGTATTATATATGTAGACTAGTTGTGCCCATGCTGCGCCCCCCCCCCCCCCCCCCAGGTGTTTGGTCTTTGGTTTTAAATGTATCAACCCGAAGACCGAACATTTGAATGGCTCCCACATATGACCTCTCCCGCACAATTACTTTAACCCCCAATCCTCACACTCCTGCCCCCTCCCGGATTCACTCCATGTCCCCCCATACACGCTTGCCGTCTCCCCCTCCCCGAAAACGTCGCTCCGTGACATTCTCCATATGGTGCAGCTCCGGAAAAGTCGCTGGCGTGTGTTTTGACTAAAGGCTAAAAAAAAAACCTTATCACTGAGAAATCCAGCATTCAGTGCGCAAGTAATCCTATGTTTAAGTTAATCCTTTGAAACAATTCACTTCGGTAGCGCGCATTGCCCGACACACACACTTGCCCTGACACCCTCTCCCGCAGCTCCTGAAAACGCCGCCCCGTGACATTTCCCCTTTGGTGCAGCCCCGGAAAAGTCGCAAGCGTATGTTTGACTGAAGGCTTAAAAAAGCCCTGAAAAATCCAGCATTCAGTAAGCAAGTAACCTATGTTTAAGTTAATCCTTTGAAACAATACACCTCGGTATACCGTGCATGGCGACATTGTTGCAAGCAACGATTATTGCCGCCACCTAAAAACAATTCAACTCCTTTCTGGAAGTGAACATTTAGGAAATAAATGCGCCTTTCCATCGTATCAGGCTGCCAATGGGCCTCGAAATTAAGAACCAATCGTCGTTTGGTTTAAAGTTGTCAGGTTTAGTAGACACGGGTTGTTTTGTTTTTTTTAGCTCAAACGCCGACAATGGCACAGTCCACGCGACTAAAACTTTGTTGGGCGCTTTGGTACCACAACAATACCAAAAAACGAACCCAAAAACGGTGCGGCAGGTCTGGTAAGTGTCGCCATCTCTTCGAAGACTTTCGAAAAAGTGTTTATAACCTGAACTTGTAGTCCAAGGCCGTCAATAGATGGCGACATGGCAGGTTTGGCAAGTAGCGCCATCTGTTCAAAGACGTTGGAAAAGTGTCCCAACCCGAATTCGAAGGCGAGTCCCGTCAACAGATGGCACTATAGGGTGGGGTACTTGATTGTACGACGGAATGGCGTGGCCGGTGACTTGGCCGCCTGCTCCGTATTATATATGTAGATGTAGATGCCAAAATTTGCTGACTTAATGAATGTGCCAAAATTTGCCGACTTAAAGCATTTGCCAAAATTTTTCGACTCTTTGCACATGCCTGCTGATTTTGTATTTCCCTCTCATAATTGTTGTTCTATTATTAGATAACGGAGACGTACTCGCTGCACCAACAAGCGTTAAGAATCCGCAAAGAAGATACGTAGATTCCAGGTTGTGAGTGTCGCATCTGGGTGGGGGTGTTAGTTTTGTAGAACCAACGCTCCATGCATATACATTACTTTTGATTTAAACATCATTAGGAAACGTAACGTTTAACTGTAATTTTGGGAAAGGTGGGATGACCAGTTTTCTGACGTAATAAAAACAAAACCGTCACTTTCATTTTCCCGACCGTTTTGCTGACTGACCAAGCATCGAAGGGTTGTTACACCCGCCTTTCCACAAGCCCCTTTAAAATGGTCCCTGCATGTCTGCCTTTCGTGGTGGTACTCTAAGATTAGCGATCACGCCTCTTACAACTAGAGTAATCAGTTACCAAACAGTTACTAATTAATAATTAGTTATTAAAAACTAGTAATTAATAATTCTGCATGCAACAAACATCATCGCCGAGGTTAGTGTATCACTAAGACCGGCCGACAGACAGGAACCATTTTACAGGGGGCTGTGGGGAGCGGAAATTGAGAGACAAAACAACGTTAGTTTTATTATTCAGCTCGTCTATAGTGTCGCTTCATGTGGTATGCACTCGCAAATAAGCCACCCCAGACACCGCCCGAGCAACAACCACTAAACGTCCAAGCTCTTACGCTGAAAAACCTGTATTAAGGCTGTAAATCGGAAGAAAATATTTCATTTGCTGAAAATTGCTGCAGCTGCCAACATATCCAAGAAATAGGGCGTTTTTAGGCCTAAAAATGCTTTATTTCTTGGATTTGTTGTTTGCTGCAGCAATTTTCAGCAAATGGAATATTTTCTTAAAGAAAGCCGCTCTCACACCATAGGCTTGACTAAAGACGCCATTGTTTGTACCTCCATGCTAGCAAAACAACTGGCTCCAGATGCCAGCTCGCAATGAATGTGTCATATATTGATTGTGCTCTATTACTTTTAAAATAGTTAAAAATTTAATTCGGCTATCGTAAATGCCTTAAGAGGCATGCGTAGAATAAAACACAAATTAAAAAAAAAAGTAAATAAAATAAACCACGCTACTAAAGGAATTATTTCAGGGCTGTTTCTATACCGAAAAGTGATAGAGTACTACTTTTTTTTTTGATAAGTGAGAGCTTGTACCAACTTGGTCTAGTACTGAAAGGACAATGTTTATGAACATTTTTCAGTTTTCCGATTTCGTTAGCAAATTTCTTGTTCTTTTAGGTGTCTTTTGCTAACTGATTTTTAGTTTTTAATAAATAACTTTAGAAAGACTCGTGCCAGTGACTTGAAATTAGCACCATTATTAAGCTCCTGAAAAATGGTTAAAATGGTGGATTTGAACGTTAAATAGGACATTTTTAGCGAAACTGAGCTAGCCGATCCATTGCGATACCGCTTATCGGTAGCAGCCCTGAAAATCATTTCGTGTGGCCCTATTAAATAGAGTGTACCGAAAAAATAATTCCAAAGTTAACTCTAACTATTTCTCTTTCCAAAAAAGAAATCAAAAATTCTCTAAACAGCACAGGCACAGCCGTCTCTCTACAACTTTTTTTGGAAAACTGGAATTCGCCAGTTACTCACCCGTATATTACTCGGAAAGGAAGGTGAAAAAATTTAAACTGTATTTCTACACGTCTTGCTGATTACTATATTGTTGTTTGTATTTTTGCACGTTTGTTCGGAAAAAAAAATGTCAAAACGGTGAGCAATTCATTTGATCATTAAAGAAACATTCTTTGAAAACCAATACCCAGCGACACGAATCTGTGTAGAAACATTTCGTTATCGAAACGAAAACGTTCTTAGAAGTTATATTACTTCCCCAAAACAAAACTTGTTAAGGGTTCCCATTAAGCTTTTCGGCCGTGAAGTCGTGATATAAAACGCCAAATTTTTATCGTCAAGTTAATTCCTCCGAGTAAATAGTTCGAAGTTAAAATGAAATATATGAAAATGGCTTACTGCGCAATTTTCATTTATTTCTTGTCACGTTTGAAGTCTTAGACGGTGGGATTAACTTGGCGAAAGAGCTTGGCGTTTGATATCGCGACTTTAAAATACCGAAAATGTGGAACAGTGCATTATTATTTAATTTTTTTTTAATGTAGCAGCAACAAGTCAAAAAGGTTGATTGCGAGCAGATCTGCTATTTATGAGTCACCGCTACATCCAATAAATGTATATCTAAAATCTAAGGACACATCTAAGGTTACATTGAGGGTGCGTTTAAGCTTCGATGACGCTTCGAGTTCTCGCTGAGAGAATTTATACCACGAGCCACTGCTGTTTGCCGTGATGTCATCATGAGTTATCCACTGGCGAACGAGAAGAGCGGATCTTTGGACGTCTGAGTGGACCAGCCCAGTCACGTGATAGAAGCGTCACGACAAACAGCCGTGGCCCGTGGTTTAGCTTCGAATTACAGTGCAATGGCGAGGGCGTCATTGCGCATGTTAACAATGTTACCCGGGTATTTATATGGTTAAATGTGTGCATTCGTGCAATCCGCGACAATACGGTAAAGAATTCCTCGTTACCAAACAATTTTCCCCAACCGCTTCGGAACTCGCATTATTGACTATTTCGACCTGAGTCGGCAGAACCAAAACCGACATCTTTCACATCATTTCTAGCTTTTAGCTGCGAGAAAGCAAAGCACAATCGTGGCATAAAGGCTCTTTAAAACCAGCCAGGGAAAGTTTGTTCGTCGTGCTTTGTTGTTTTGAGTTCGGTTTTTAGTCTTCTGTACAGCCGTACCGGTTGAGAAGACTATTGCAACGACTTTGTCCGTCCGTCCGTCGCTTTTTTCAACTTCGCAACCGTACTAGATATTGACGACCATTGTTTACAACGTTAGATTCAGTGTGAGAAGTTAGGTAAATCACATGGCAAATTAAAACATCGTTACTTCCTTATAGCTAACAGAATTCTTCGACGTAAGTAAATTAAATAATAACATTTGATCGTCGAATTAAAATCCTAAGATATAACACTCAATAAAAACAAATGCATTAGGCCTATATCTGCTATACTTCGTAAATTAAAACTGCATTTTAAAAATTAGGCCTAAAAATGAAAATTGTGCCTAAAATCATGTTACCATGGCAACGTCAAGTTGCTACGTCTCCATCAACAGTGTCTCTCTCGTCCCTTCCCTACTACCACTGATCTATATAGGCTATGTTGCGCATTGCGTTGTAACACTGTAACTGTGTGCCTGTAGGTGCACCGTGTTGCAAAAAAAATGAATAGCTATACAATCTATATCTCCGTTAGCTGCTACATACGAAATTAAAACTGCTGGTTAAAATTAGGCCTAAAAGCTGACAATTACGCCTAAAATGTAAAATAGCGCCTAAAAGTTAACACATTTTCAACCGACAGTTGTGATGGCTACTGCTTTTAGATTAGTATAATAGAGACAGCTGTTGTAGTGCATGATTAGAGAAGTGCGCCTCAACATTGGAAGTTGAGGAACTGTACAGAAGATCGGTGCGACTAGGCAGTCGCTGTAGCCGCTTGTTTATTTTTCTGCTTCGTGATACTTCGGCTTGGTCATTCATCGCAAACACTCCAGTGGTCGTAGTCGCTTTGTCTACACATAGGGTTGTATACTCCCAGTGGCGTGCACAGGATGGGAGGGGGGAAGGGGGTAGGGGGCACTGCCCATGCCCTTTTCGGAAAAGAAATGCCCTTTTTGTAAAAAAAATATTCTCTATTTTGGTTGTCTGAACCGATAAACGCTTGTTCTGCAGTCAGAGAAAGAGCCTAGAAGCCAAAAAAGGGTAAAGGAAGGCCAGGAAAGGGGCAGAAAGCGGCATCTACATAATAAGATCGTTGAACTCAAAATGATGAAGACTATGACAAAGACTCAAATTTTTAAGTAACAATAACTTGAATCGCTTAGTTACATGCTTGGTGCACGTGATCGTACACGTGTTATTAGCCAGCCAACAATTTATTCATGCAACGATGCTTGAGCGTGGTAATTTTTAAAACCGTTCACCCAGTGATTTATGTCACAACATGCGCTGACTGAATGAGCAAAGCCAACGCAAATCAGCGTTTTTTTAGCCAATGTGTACAAAAATTAGATTGAATAAACTTAATTCGATGAAAGCGTTTGTTAGCCAGTGTGTATAACATCTACATTGAATATAGTTAATTCGGTGAAACATGGACATACACATGAGAAACCAAACCGTACCATTGTTGCAAACGGTGCATTCAAGACCAGCCGTGCGTAGCACGGGCTTCCTCTAATAAAGGGTTAAAAAAGAGAGAATATCCTAAACAAGCGGCTACAGTGACTGCCTAGTCGCACCCCGTCTTCTGACAGTTTCTCCACTTCCAATGTTGAGGCACACACCTCTATCATGCATTGCAACAGCTATCTCTATTATACTAATCTAAAGGCAATAGCCATCACAATCGTCGGTTAAAAATGTGTTAGCTTTAGGCCTATTTTACATTTTAGGCGTAATTGTCAGCTTTTAGGCCTAATTTTAACCAGCAGTTTTAATTTGGTAAGCAGCTAACGGAGATATGGATTGTACAGTAATCCTATTCGTTTTTGCAACACGGTGCGCCTACAGGTACACAGTTACAGTGTTACAAAGTAACGCGTAACGTAGCCTATATATAGATCTGTGGTAGCAGGGAAGTGACGAGAGAGACGCTTTTGATAAATCCAACAGCGACTTGTAGCAACTTGACGTTGCCATGGTAACATGATTTTAGGCCTAATTTTCATTTTTAGGCCTAATTTTTAAAATGCAGTTTTAATTTCGTAAGTAGCAGATATAGGCCTAATGGAGAATTTGGTTCGACGATAAGCCTATTCATTCATGCAACAATGCGACGAAACTATTTTAAACGAAGCTAAAATCCATTTGTTTTTATTGAGTGTTATACCTTAGGTTTTAAATTCGACGATCAAATGTTATTATTTAATTTAGTTACGACGAAGAATTCTATTAGCTATAAGGAAGTAACGACGTTTTAATTTGCCATGTTATTTAACTAACTTCTCACACTGAATCTAACGTTGTAAACAATGGTCGTCAATATCTGGTACCGTTGCGAAGTTGAAAAAAGCGACGACGGACGGACAAAGTCGTTGCAATAGTCTTCTCAGACGGTACGGCTGTACAGAAGATTAAAAAGGGGGAAAAAGAGACTGACGAGCAAAAAAAGTCTCAAAAAAAAAAAACTACAGCGTGTCTTTTTACAAAAATTGCCCCTGTCCTATCGGTGATCCGTACACGCTGTTGTCTACATCTGCGGTCTACGGCGTTCTTTCATTGGTTTTTGTCGTTGTTGAGTGGAGTCAACTTCATTTGTATCTGAGAGTGCATCGTTGATATGGCCGAGTAACCTTTGCTGTACTAGTAACGCTTTACCTTTACGTTAGATGTGAAGCTCGATAATTATTATTGCCACGTCAGCCAGCATTGTTAACGTATTGTTTAAATTCAGCTTGTGCCGTGCGGTTGACATTGACGATGTGATGGCTGGCGAGGAAAGTTGGGGGGATTTTGCCTTATAACAATAATTAAGGTTGGCTGTTTAATGCTCCATATAGTGCTTAGTGCCGGAGCCTCTTAATTAAAAACGAAAACCCGCAATCTACAGCGGCATGGCTGTGAAATGAGCCAAGAACCTAGGTTCATCGGAGCGGTAAACAGTTTGTTCTCTATTAGCATGTTGTACATAAGCGGCCTAACAACAACAAAACAAACGCTTTTTTTTCGCTACTTCAGTTCAAGTCACACCTAACACCTCCGCTCTGGCGCAACCGATTTTAATAAAATGTGGTACCCCTATTGACTACGCCTATACAGAGCCCTCGCACCAAATTTAAAAAAAAAATACATTAAAAGACGGTGACGATACATTAAGGACCCAAATTTACAACATGTTTTTTGGGGAAATGTTGTCTACCCTCTTTATCAGGCAGGCATGAACGAGAAGATTCGGTAGTTTTATAAGATCTATTCCATACTCTTAACACATGGTATCTCACGTAAAGTAGCGCAGTGGTGAAACTCACGTCCTGCCAGCTGAAATTCGGGCCAAGCCAACTGACCTACACCAACCTATAACCCACAATATCAACAACACTACGATAAACAACTCCAGAGCAACAACACGGCCCAAAGTTCAGTTTTGCAGTGACGCAAAATTAGTAGTTGTAAATTGCCTAACCACGAACATTTTCTATGGGAAAACAAGCCGAGAGAAAGAGAGGACTTACCTGGTCGAGCTGAAAAACTGGAATCAATTGAGAGAGGGTGACGTTGGACACTTGACTGCCGTTTAAAAGCCAAAACATACTTTCCGCTTTCCCACACAAATTGCGACGCAGTCCGCCCACTTCCGTGGAATGTCAGCAAGGCATGCGTTTTCAATACGAAAATACCAACTGCTGACAGATGGCACAATCCATCAACCTCATTGATGACGTAGCCTAATGCGCCCCTGTATCATTTCTTCACTGGGTCGCGTGCGAAGGCCTTAATCTGAAATTAACACCTGGCAATCAGCGTCACGGAATTATTTACTGCGTTATTTTGCTGAGTGCCTAATGGTTGTTGTCATCACCAAGCTGGTGACACTTTGTATTATTTTCCCCAGCCATGCGTTTTCTATAACTATGGGGCTAGCTGGCCTTTCGATTTTTATGCACATTAATGGGAAAAAACACTAAAGCGTTGTTGCGAGTTTAATTCCGGATTTCAACGTTGGAATTTTACCACCCCAGCAAGGTCACGCTGACGTCATTTGTGAAATCTGCCAAGCCCGAAGTCCACCTGACGTCAAATTGTAATGTGTCATTGTCAAAATTAATACTCATTGTTAGTTGAAATCCATTGTTGTAACAATACATAGCTGTGATTTGCCTGATACATGATGCTTGACATCAATTGTAACGCTCGAGCTCGCTTGATCATTCGCCGGGTGCTCCTAACAATTAGCTATTAACCTAAAATTCCATTCCGCCTCCAACTCTCCAACTCCCCGCATCCAAAGGTAATTTCGGCCCTAAAATTAGAATTTTTCCCCAATTTCCCCTATCCCCAACTTAAATTCAAACCTGACCAATCCTGTTGCTTGACCTGCACTGCAACCCCGTCGCTACTTTGTTTAGCTGTCACAAACTTAACAATTTTCCCGAAACTTATAAACCAAATTTCCCCAAGTAAGCCTAATGCCTTTGACGTTCCATTTAAGGCCTTAAGCCTAGGTTAGTGTCGCCTAAGAACTTCAGGCGAGCCAGAGCACACTATCGCTCAAATGTTACATTAAACCAACACCAAAACTGACCACGACTTCTAGCCTTGATCCATCAGTTAAGGTAAATTTGGAATTCCTGCAACCCCTTGACTACCACCACGGCACATTTTAGAGCTTGTCCCTTAACTGTGGGGTTGGCATTGGGGCGGCTCCCGGACGCACTAATTATCCCCTACAGCGTATAGAGCAGCACGTAAGGCTGCTTTAAAAAAATCAAAATCCTTAAAATTAGTGAAACAAGAAAAACCCACGTAGCGCACTTCCGCGAGGAATTATTCGTTTTGTAGCCTTGCATTCGCCTACCGAAAGCAGTCATAATCCAAATTACATTGCTGTGCCTGCATTGCGGAATTGGGGATTTTTCAGACCTTTTTCGCTTCCAATTCAAGTTCATGACGTAACAAGACTAATAAAAAAACATGGAAAAAAAACAATAAATACTCAGGAACCAATTGACGCCCGGCAAGACATTTATGTTGCTAACTTTCCATTCAAACAATGCAACGCATTCCACCAGCCGTATAACACCAACTGTATAACAACAACTGTATTTAGACAAGTGGCGAAGTGGCTTAGAGCATTACAGCAACCGTATAACAACAACTGTATTTAGACAAGTGGCGAAGTGGCTTAGGGCATTACACCAACCCTATAAGAACAACCGTATAACAACAACTCTATTTAGACAAGTGGCGAAGTGGCTTAGAGCATTACACCAACCGTATAACAACAACTGTATTTAGACAAGTGGCGAAGTGGCGAAGTGGCTTAGGGCATTACACCAACCCTATAACAACAACCGTATAACAACAACTGTATTTAGACAAGTGGCGAAGTAGCTTAGGGCATTACACCAACCGTGTAACAACAACTGTATTTAGACAAGTGACGAAGTGGCTTAGGGCATTACACCAACCGTATAACAACAACCGTATAACAACAACTGTATTTAGACAAGTGACGAAGTGGCTTAGAGCATTACACCAACCGTATAACAACAACCATGTAACAACAACTGTATTTAGACAAGTGGCGAAGTGGCTTAGAGCATTACACCAACCGTATAACAACAACCATGTAACAACAACTGTATTTAGACAAGTGGCGAAGTGCCTTAAAGCATTACACCAACCGTATAACAACAACTGTATAACAACAACTGTATTTAGACAAGTGGCGAAGTGCCTTAGGGTTGGACTCTAACTTTAGAATCCCAAAATTGTTCCGTTCCTACAGCCTAAAACTCAAAACCGTCCCACGCCCAAATGGATGAATTTTGGCCTTCAGTAATTAGGACTTCCGTATTAGTCCCCCTCCACGCCCAGTGTCGAAGAATGACCATATAAACTCCGTTAGGGCGGCGCATTTACGCATAAACTCGCCTTTGCATTTTCGTATCTGGAATATAGAAATCATCTGAAATTCCAACATGGCGGTGATTTGAACTCTGCCAGATCGGAACGAAAACAGTCACTAATGTGAATTCAGAGCCGGCCTGAAAATTATTTCATCAGGAGGAGTCTTCATCTTATTCTCACATGGATTATAAGACTGCAAGTATTTACTCAGACGATGTCGGATTTAGCTAATCCAGGTTTCGTTGTTACCACGGCAACGACAGTTTGCCATCGTGATTAAATTCTAGCTGCGAGAATGCCAAGGCGAGTCGTTGCGTAAGCGCGCCCTTAATCTGGGAAACTAGATATTAATGAGGGGCGTAATGTTTGCTATCGCAATCAAGTACTGTACATACATGCAAATAAAAAGTGTACCTGCACATTTTCGACATTTTCGACTTTTATCAGTGACCATAAAACTAGTGATAGGGACTATGGCACAAAAGAAAACGTGATCTTATAGGCAATTACTACGTTTACATGGCCACAAGAATGCGCATTTTATCGATGCGCTTTAATGCGCTTTAATGCGCTTTGATGCTTAAAACCGCGATTAGGACCAAAGCACTAGCGAAGGCGATTCGGCCAGGAGCGATCAGAAAACCCTTCCTACCTGCCCTCCCTTTGGCAAACAGTGGGCACGTTCCATGCTGCTCTACCCCCCTGCATGTGGTAAACTAGGTCAAATTAGACCCAAGTAACCAAACGTAATCAAGTCTTATTGGTATTCCTACACTTATTTTCAGTTTATTTTTCTAAAATTCGAGCACCAGCACAAATTACGTGCGCATCTTTACTAGGTGGTCGCCAACGTCTCAATGCGATTGCGAGTGTTTACATGAATAAAGACGATGTGATTCAGACTACCGATCCACCTCCATGAAGCGTATTGGGAGAAAGCGTCACGAACGGGTGTTTACAAGACCCACGGAGGCGACACCGACGTGATGCCCATCCCTCTGAAGCGCTTCGAAATGGTTATGTAAACGTATGTGATTGCCTACAGTGGTGCATTACAGAACGTTATAAATTGCTGTTTATTTAATGCAAGAAGTATTAAATTAAAATCAGCAGAGGCATGTCTTCGGCTTTCTACTAATGACCTAAGCCAAGATTCTTTAAATTGGATGGCCATTTTGAAATTATGCTTCTCATCGTCCGATTTCCTTCTAGTTTATACGAAGACGACATAGTTGATACCAAGTGAAACAGTTAGTGTGTAATCGTCACTAGTAATCTCTAATGGCCACGATTTTTAAATTCGGCGGCCATTTTGTAATTATGCTTATTATTGCCCGATTTCCTTCAAACAACAAAATTTAAAACGTGAAAGCATAAATAAACAAGCGGCTACAGCGACTGCCTAGTCGCACCGGTCTTCTGACAGTAACTTCACAGTCCACTTCCAATGTTGAGGCGCACACGTCTATCATGCACTACAACAGCTATCTCTATTATATAATCTAAAAGCAGTAGCCATAACAATTGCCGGTTAAAAATGTGTTAGCTTTTTGGCCTATTTTACATTTTAGGCGTAATTCTCAGCTTTTAAGCCTAATTTTAACCAGCAGTTTTATTTTCGTAGGTAGCAGCTAACGGCGATATGGATTGTATAGTAAGACTATCTTCATTTTTGCAAGACGGTGCGCCTACAGGCACACAGTTACACTGTTACAACGTAACGCGCAACGTAGCGTATATAAATCAGTGGTAGTAGGGAAGTGACGAGAGAGACGCTTTTGATGAAGCCAACAGCGACTCGTAGCAACTTGACGTTGCCATGGTAACATGATTTTAGGCGTAATTTTCAATTGTAGGCCTAGTTTAAAAAATGTAGTTTTAATTTCGTAAGTAGCAGATAGGCCTAATGGAGAATTTGGTTCGACGGTAAGCCTGTTCATTCATGCCACAATACGACGATACTATTTTAAACGAAGCTAATATCCATTTGCTTTTATTGAGTGTTACCTTAGGATTTTAATTCGACATTATTATTCGACGTTATTATTTAATTTAGTTACGTCGAAGAATTCTATTAGCTATATAGAAGTAACGATATTTTAATTTGCCATGTGATTTAACTAACTTCTCACACTGAATCGAACGTTGTAAACAATGGTCGTCAATAACTGGTAGCGTTGCGAAGTTGAAAAAAGTGACTTACGGACGGACAAAGTCGTTGCAATAGTTTTCTCAGCCGGTACGGCTGTACAGAAGACTAAAAGGAAGTTGTACTCCATCTCTAGGTAGGGTGTATTGTGCATTCTTCTCGTTGCAGGCAGTACCGTCAACTGCACTGGTTTATATAGTTTAGTGGGGTATATAAGTCACTAAAATAGGGTGACTTCTGGATTTTAGTGTGGAAAGCACCAGATTTGGCACAGATGCTAATATAAATATACTGATAAAATCTAGATGTAGAGCCAACTGAATTTCTCAAACCGGAAGTGGATACCGGAAGTGCCTATTTCTAGCCGTGACCCAAACCAAAAAAATAGCTTGATATAGGCTTCATCAATGGAGAAAAGTGTTTAAAACGTGGCGCATCTTATATTAATACTACTCTTGACATTTCTGGGTATTACAGCCCTGACTTAAATGTAGCTTGAGGGATCAAACGAAGACTTAAAGGTTAAATTTTGGACGAAAAATCACATTTTTATCATTTGCTGCTTAACAGTTGTTTTTTACAAAAAAAAATCATATTCCAACATAATTAACGGAGATCGAATTTAGATATTTTTTGTCCCAAAAAAATTCGCCGGGTTCAATGGGGTGGTTATACATTTTGAGAGATTGTAACTAATCAGTTACTGTGGCATCACGTGGAGAGCACAAACTTGGAGTACATGCAGGAAGTAAACACACGTTGATTATGCTATAAGCACGGGTACGACAGTGGCCGATACGATGTTGTTTGCCTTTGAAATGGCGTGTCACAGCAATCACGTGACCTACTACTCAGCAAAGCGATAGCTCTGGACACCTTCCCCTTAGATCAGTTTCACTCCAACAGTATGAGTTGCTACCCGATGGTCCAACTTGTCTATGAAGCAACTCATAAGGTGAAAGCAACATCAAACTTCATACACCAACCAAAAATCAAAACAACTAAGGATGTTAGGTTTGCCTATTGAAATTATATGGCTGTAAGAGAGCTACAATCCTGTAATGTAGCTGCCTCCGTGTCCTATATTGTAGCTGTTTAATGGCATAGAGGAGAGCTAAAGAATAGCCGTATCTTGTATTGTAGTTAGCTGCACAGCTGGAACTGGCTCCAGATCCTATATTGTAGTTAGCTGCACAGCTGGAACTGGCCCCAGATCCTAAGCTGCACAGCTGGAACTGGCCCCGGATCCTATATTGTAGCTGCCTAATTGATGGAGAAGATCTGGACCCTGCTTATGGTTGCCTAATGGCTAAAGAAGGTCCGGTAGCTGCCTAACGGCTGACGAAGAACCCTGTCTTGTATTATAGCTGCCTAACGGCTAAGAAAATCTGGGTCCTGCTTTGTTGCTGCCTGATGGCTGATAAAGAGCTGGACCCTGCATTGCAGCTACTTAATGGCTGAAAACCAAGATCATGTATTCTAGCCCCAGTAGCAGAAAATGCTCGACCAGTCTGCGACAACATAATGAGCCCCCACAAATCTGCAGGGTAACTGTTAAACACAGTATTTCAGGTACTTTTCTTCTTCTTTTTTTTTTACAGTACAGACTTGGAGAGTATTGCACATTACTTTATTTCAGACACTGAGACACAACGCCTCAGATGTTATTTTTTTCGTACAGGATGGTATTATGGTAAAATTATAAACATTTATGTTCAATCGAGGAAATTGACTTTTAACTGGTTTCTTTTTTTATCACTTAAAAGTCAATTTTCTGTCATTGATAAAATTTACTCGTTTACTTTACGATACAACTAGCCAGTAGCCACCAAAGGCAAATTGGAAACTACTTAAAACATGGTAGACAACTTGCATTTGCAGTAGTTCGCGAAATGATTTTTGAAATTAAATGATTGGCAATTTATTTTGGAGCGCTGACATTACTGTCATTAGTGACGATGATGAGATACTTCAAACTTCGATATTACGACATCTTTCAAAAATATCCTCGTATTTTTATAACCCAGTTGAGGGCAATTTAGGAGAATGAAAACTCTTATCTATTCCATCTCGCTTTAGAGTCACTACCATCAAAGCATCTCATGTTCTCATTGTCATTTGTTCATCTGGATTTTTTTTTACTTGGGCCGATCCTACGCCTCCCGTGTCCAACACGTTTGGCGATGCCATCGGGGGCCATAGAGTCCCTGGCAGGTCAACCTTGGTGGTAAGGCATTCGTGTCCCAATACCTAATCCCCTCACCTTCCCTTGGCCAATCTGTATCATTATTTGTGATTGTCTTCTGTTTTTTTAATTGAGGCTGGCTGTTAGCGATCTTAGGGTCATTGCCAGACCTGTTGCTTTCGTGACAAAATTATTATTATTATTATTATTATTATTTCATAAGTAAGGCGAATGTTTTGAGTCATGGGTTTGGACAGAGGAGAAACACACCACCCGTTTTCGATCTGCAGCAACAACAAAAAATCTGCGACGGACGGCACCCATCACCGTCTTTCTGCTACAGGGATTGTAGCTAGCTGTATGGCTGAAGATGACACAAAATTCTGTGCTGTAGCCGTCTAACAGTTGAATAAGAGAGGGATCTTGCATTACAGCTGCCTATGGCTGAAGAATACCCAGATCCTGCAGGCTAGAGCAGAGTCACACCCGCAGCAAGGAGCAGAATCCTATAAAGCTGTTTTTAGTCTAGATGGAAGGAAGAGCCATATTTTATGTGCAAGTGTTTACAAGATGTGTAGGTGCTAAAACCTTGTCTGCGTAGCCTTCATAGAGTATTCATAGACTGAAGAGGAGTCAGATTCTTTTCCTGTTGGGTCGATATATCGAGAATGAACCAGGTATTCAGCGTTGTTACTTTAAGGAGGAGAAGCCAGATCCCATCTGCTGAACAGTCACTGCAGAAAAAGATATGTTTTGTGTTGGTCTTTAAATGTCTAGGAGTGAGACCTTCTCTTTGTATTCATTTCCTGATAAAACGTATACTCCTTTGCAGTGCCTGATGTCTGAGGAATCCGACTACCCTGGGGAAACACGTATTGGCACAAAGGTCTAAATACTAAGGAGGAGCTAGATCCGTTGGATGTATTAGTTTTTAGGGCTAAAGTAGTCACAAAATTGGTCTAAAGTGGCATATACAGAGCTCCATAAACTGTCAAAAGAACCAGTTTTTCTGTGAATGCTGACGATTCGTTGTTGTGTCCTAAAGGTTGAGACAAAAACAAACTCATTTTCTGTAGCTTGCTAAAGGATGAAGATAGACCACAGGCTTTCAGTGAAGCTGCTTGTAGTTGAAGAGAGGTCAGATCCTATCTTAAGTGACACCAGCTCATGTATGCGGACTCAAACATATACCAAACCATGTAAACTGTAAAGCTCTGACACAAAGTGGGAGTTGTATTCTACCTCTGTCATGTTGGAAGACTGAGGGGGTATTATCTAGTTACGTACATTTTAGCTTCAATTAAGCTGCTTGTATGTTGAAGAGAGGTCAGATCCTTTGTGAAGAGACATCAGCTCATCTGTGCAGACTCAAATACACATTAAACCTTGTGAAGCTGTTTGACACAAAGAGAAGATGTATTTTACCTCTACAGATGTTGGAAAGCGGATGATGTAGCTACCTACATATAATCTGCGTGAATCTCTAAAGACTGAGTAGTATGATCTTTGCATAGTTGCTTGAAACTAAAAAGTTATTCCATGTCATTTCACGTGTGTGTAGCAACCCGACGTTTGGAAATCTTCAGCCTACTGAAGTTTTGAATATTGTTGTGCTCTGACTGAGACCTTTCGGCCAATAAATGTTTGGAGACAGGAAAAGTTGGTTGTGTCATAAAAGGTAGAAAATCCTTCTTCCATCTGTGTTGCTGTAAGAATGTAAGGAGGTAGCCTACTGGATGAAGCTGACTGGGGGCTCACGAAGTTGAGGAAGCATTAACCACACTCACTGTGAACCCATGAAACTAAAAACCCAGCCTAATTACAGTACAAAAATATAGACCAAAACAGGAGCTTTCGCCCAGTCTTACTGATCATTCTCAACTGCCAGCACACTCAAGTTCAAACCTGACTCCTCCCACTGTTGCTAAGCAACTACAAGCCATGTAGAGCAGCCTTCCCAGCATCTAAGCATCTCCGCACACTAACATTATCTTCACATCTGGTGCAACCGGGTCAAACTTTACAACCCCACAGGTAACCAAATAAATAAAAGTCCAAACAATTAAATACTCCCAAAATTAATAATTAATAAATAAATTAAACTATATAACCATAAATAAATAAATAAATAAATAAATAACAATACCTTACGGTACTGGCAAACTGAATTAACTAAACAAGGGCCAATCATAAAGTGCAAAATTAACCAATAACTTAAACAAATTAAGTCAAATAATTCTACAAATTAACTAATAAATTTACACTTATAAACCAGTACAGTATTGGACAATGAAATTTAGACAGAAAATGTTGGCTTCTCTGCAATTCTTCTTTACGTATTACTTCCTCCAGGGCGTAAATGGATGCGGAAGTGCGATTGTTTTAAGGTATTGGTTTCAGAAATGACCAATATGTATATTTCACGTCGTAGGTTGAATAATTTACACTGTTACGGCGAATAATTACGACATTGAGTCCGTTTTAGCTGTTAGACACTATTGGACAAAGAGTCCACTTCTCACCCAATGACTTGCAGACTGAACTTTAGTAATTTAGTCTGGATAGAACAAGGCTTGTTGCGATTTAAACATTGGCGTAATGCACGTTTGACCTGGTGTAAGGAAATAGTGTTAATGACTTTAGTTTGGGGACTAATATTCATCGACAAAAAGCAAGCTGCAAATGAAAATTTCGGAAACGTAGGGCTTACTTTTCCTTTATCCTTCAATTATTGGCTGAACCATATCCCTTCATACAGCCTCCTACACCATAAATCATGCTATATTATGGTACTCTTTTCCCAATATATTTCGTGCTTGGTCCGTATAGCATGTTTTGCCAAAGCACTTCTCTCATTGCC
>JAHWFP010135923.1:134460-145588 GCA_023313725.1 Lithobius niger | reverse complement strand
GGCAATGAGAGAAGTGCTTTGGCAAAACATGCTATACGGACCAAGCATGAAGTAGATTGGGAAAAGAGTGCAATAATATGAGTTATGGCGTAGGCGGCTGTACGAAGGGATATGGATTAAGGTATTGGGCAACAGAACTATGGAGGGCAACAAAGGACTGGACAAAGTGGGTGAATGGACAGAAGTGTGGCAGTGAGGGGATGTTAAGTGGTTGACTACTGTGGGGTTATTTTTTGTTGTATTGTTGTTGTTTTTGCTGCTCGGGGGTTGTGTGTTTATGGTTTATTATTTATTATTTATTGTTCACTTGCTTTATTTTATTAGTTATTGTACTTATTTCATAATTGTTTATTATTTATTGTTCCTTTGCTTTGTGTTATTATTCATTGTACTTGTTTCATAATTTTAATTCTATGTGGTTTATAAATGTAAATTTATCATTTAATTTGTAGAATTATTTAGTTAATGACTTATTAGTTAATTTTGCACTTTATGAATGGCCCTTGTTTAGTTAATTCAGTTTACCAGTATATACCGTAAGGTATTGTTATTTATTTATTTATTTATTTATTTACGGTTATATAGTTTAATTTATTTATTTATTATTTAGTTTGGGGAATATTTAATTGTATAGATTTTTATTTATTTGGTTGCCTGTGGGGTTGTAAAGTTTGACCTGGTTGCACAAGATGTGAAGATAATGTCAGTGCGTGTGAGGTGCTTGGCTGCTGGAAAGGCCGCCTCTGCATGGCTTGTAGCAACAGTGGGAGGAGCCGGGTTTGAATTTGAATGTGCTGGCAGTTGGGAATGCTCAGTATGACTGGGCGATAGCTCCTGTTTTGGTCTATATTTTTACACTGTGATTAAACCTTATCTGTGTAGTTCGTAGAAAGTAGAAGACAGACAAACCTATTTTTTAGCCAAACACGCCATTTACTTTATCAATGCAAGTTATAAGATAACGTGATTCAACAACGCATCAGTGCAGTGTCAGAAAACTGAGAAGGAAAATTTCTTCGTGGAATTTGCTTAAGAATAGATACACCTATCAGATCAGCCATAACGTGGAATATATGACGAGCCAAACTGACCTTATGGAACTCTGAATTTCCAGGGTCTCCAGATATACCCTCATAACACTCTGAAGGGTGAGGTAGGGTATCTCATATCCTGGTAAGGACATCTCTGGAAACACAGTTTGATAGATAAAATTTATGACTTGTTGGTATAACACAGGCAGAGGCAGAACTAATTCTTCTCTTCTTTCTCCAAATGTTGAGGAGCCAACCCTCGTGACGTCACGCGAAGAAACTAAGAACGGGCTACTTTTCCATGTTGGTCTTGCTTACGATGTCCTTCTTATCAGTATATACAGATGATAATGTGTTTAGCTTTTGAGTGTAAGAATCAATGTTTGTAGGTGTTAGGTGACGATATGTTTTGCCAATAAGTCCAATAAAACTGTTTTGCTGTAATTAACTAATGAGTTTCGACATTGTCAACTCTATGCTGTTCATACTGACTTTTAATTTGAACTGTTACTATGCCATTTATAATTAACACAAAATAATAACATAACTAGTCTCATCTGCAAGGGGAAATAATTTTTTTTTGACAATGATTTTGTAAAATAGATTGCTTAACTATGGGGAACAGTCCTATGTCAAAATGCTTAATACGCCCTACATTAGCGCATAGTAAGCAATTATGGCTCAGTCCATAATAAAAGTAAAACATTTTATTTGGTTTTATTAAATAAAGGACATCCACAACTTTCGGATGAACTTAACTACATCCATTTCCGGGACTATTAACGGTACAATAGAAGTTCAGCTTATACAGTCGTTAGGAATACACACTGTAATTATGATTACAGAAAATAGGAGCGCCATTGTTCAGGTAATATTTAAGAAATTTCTGACCAAACCATTGAACTAGCAAACTTTTTATGGAGACAGAAAAAAAAAGCTTTAAATTCGATTTCTTTTAATTATGTTGAGATATGATTTTTTTTTTTTGCTAAGGAATGGTTTAGCGGAAAATGACAAAATTACCTTTTCGTCAAAAATTTGACCTTTTGTCCTCGTTTAAGCCCTTAAGCTATCTTTTTTCAGGGCTGTCATACCTAGAAATGTGAAAGTAGTATTAAGGATGATGTGCCACATTTTTAAACTTTTTTTTCCATAGACGGACACTGATCAAGCTATTTTGGGGTTGGTTCATGGCTAAAAATAGGCACTTCCGGTTTACACTTCCGGTTTGAAAAATTCAGTTGGCCCGATATCCAGGTTTCATCAGTATACCTAAATTAGGATCTGTGCCAAATTTCCTCACTAAACTGCAGAAGTCTAGGCTTATCTACCCAACTAGTTGTGCCGTAATTCTCAAAGTAACATGTATTATTAATAAACAAAAACGGAACGTTAAATATTAAGAGTAAGAATCTTCGAGTCAAAACCTAGAAGGAACACAGACAAACTTTGACAGTCAGGGTGTAGGTGTTAAATTTCGTCAGTTAACAAAAGATAATCAAAAATTCTAAAGCATAGAAGACAAATACCAAACTTTACAAGAAAATTGTGTTTTTAAAGTTCTTTAAAGATATTCTCAAAGAGAGAACAATTGCTACAACCGTTCATACACACGTTCTGTCCGCATAGAATAGAACTAAGCTAACCACCGGGTAGTAAGGGTCCAATGCTTACCTGCTTCTTACTGACAAGATTTTACACCTAGACCCTGACTGCCAAAGCTTGTCCGTGTTCCTTCTAGGTTTTGACTCTTAGACCGTTACTCTTAACATTTAACGTTCCGTTTTGGTTTATTATCCCACATAACTTGGTCTGCCTCTAAAGTAACGAAAAGCTGCCAGCATTTTTTTTTTGTCTGAACTTGGTCTTGGAAACCAAACTGACTCGTTTTGAAGATATTCTTCACCTGATCTTAGCTGACAATAAGTTCTGCGGCGTTGCAGTTGCTGGAAGCACCGGTTCTCGTCAGATCCCCGAAGTTAAGCAGCATTGGGCCTGATTGATACTCGGATGGGTGACAGGCCGGGAATCCGGGTGCTGCAGACGTCGGAGCAGATGACCAGGAGTGGTTAACGCTCGTTAAACCCGTTAAACCCGTTGAACCCTTTGTGTTAACAATAATCATTTGGAAGAAAGAAATATTACTAATGAACAAAATTCTATACGTTGTTAAATTTTGATGCTTTGCATTAAAAATTAAAAATAATAGACAAGATTAATTAATGAGAATATGGAGATGTTGATACATCATGGGAAGCCTATGATAAGGTGTTAAAATTTGTGGATAGTTCTTTAAAATTATACCGTAAAAACGAGACTACTCAGCCACCTAGGGAAGACTTTGGAAAAAATTAACAATGGTCACATAGATAAATTAATTTATGACCAACATATACACTGTATAAATTAGTTACTAAAGTTGCTAAAAATCGTGATAGCGTATTACAAATGAGGGCAAAATTATCTGTGAAGGTACTCCAGCTGCTTAATTAAAAGGAAAACTGGACGTAACCACAATTCCACCATAACGCACATTGTTAACAGGAGCGGATCCAGATTCCCGTAAATGATCGACATCCTTGAATGTCTGAAACTTTTAATCAATTTTTAGCAGAAAAAAATTGCGATCTAAAATGCTTTTTCGGTCAGAAATCGTGAAATAACCTAGGCATAGCTTTTCCAGGGCTGTTAAGAGGCAACTTACGGTGTAAAAAAATTCAAATTTCGTAAAAAACTCTATGTTTAGGCAGGAAGGGGAATAGGGGGGGGGGGGGCACCATCCCCACCATGGTAATCCGTCCGTGATTGATAAATTGATAACAGAAGACCTCGATAACGGGTGGGGGCCCCCCAATGAAGCTTAATGGTTTTAAACTCTTGATTCTCAAAACAATTTTTACTACAAATGAAAAGATTGAAGAAAGGGATTCTCAATCTTATCACCTGTCTGCGCGCACTAATGCATCACGTCGCATTTCCCAACTTCTCGGTTGTCATCTGGGGAGCGTCACAAAGCCAGCCAGCAAGCCCGTCGCCTAACTTATTCTTAAGGTGAATGTCTGTTATACAATTTCTTTCAGACCAATTAAGGGAATTGTTTGGGATTCCGGCCGTATAAGGATGGCAAAAGATTTGTGTTGGTCTCTCGTTTTGTACACTGTCGCAAAGTTAGTGGAGACCGCAGTTCTTCGGGTGTTTGAGACACGAACTAGGTTAAAGCTTTCCCCTAGTAGTTAATAACCATCTAGGGCGAATCCGATTACGAAATTGAAGCTGCTCTTGGAGGTCTCTTTCAAGGTCATCCAAAATCTATCATCTAAGGCTTGCACGACAGAGGTATACTGTAATTAGAACGTTGTTAAGGGACATGAAACTAAGCCCTTACGCAGGAAGAAAAACAGAAATTGTGCCATATACAGTCAGGGATCGGAGAAAACGATGTGTGCATACTGTGCTATGTGCTGAAGTCATCCCGGACATCGCTGCCCCTTGGCCGGCTTTCCCGCAGTGCACGCATTGTTTTTGCCGTATTTTCCAAGGTTGTGGAGCAATTTCTGTCCTGTTTCTTGGGTGAATTTTAATTTCCTATCTCTTGACAACTTAGTTTACTTTAAATACCCCTATATTGCATAGTTTAGGCGATTCATTTCGGATAGCTTTGAAAGATGATACACTACTCTAGATGGTACATTTTGGATGCATATTACATAGCTAACTTCCTGCACAGGACCTGTTATTAAAACTTAGATATGCACTCCAATAAAATATTGCAATATATTTTTTATTGGCCGGGGCTTTTTGGACATACTCTTCAGTTTTGTTTATGCCAGTGTGGGTGAGGCCAGAGCCAGCTCTGGTGTTATTAATTTAAAATCCACATATACACGGAAGTTTTTCGTAAACAAACACAACAACAACAATTTAGTTTTAAAAAAATTAATCATTTTACGGTGAATAACAGTTTATTTCTTTCATGCCAGTGCGAATGCATACATTAATGGAGCATCTTCACAACCTTTCAGTACATTCAGCTATTCATTTTAAAACGGTTCTTAATCTACGAGGAGACTCCTCGCAGTTTTTGCAAAAACTTGATCGCTACATCGACGTACTGCTTGATAAATCCATCGACAATTCCTCCCAATACGCTAGCTAGGTCAAACTGACGCTCAGCGATTACTGGAGTGGGATCTGCAGCTACTCCAATCACCAAGGCAACGAAGAAGAGAGTACACAGTGGTAGCCAACGGCAAGTCATGGCGGATTATCTGAAATGAAGAAATATATGAAAAGATTTCTTAAGGGATTAAAATCAATTGAATTCATTCCGACAGCTTTGAAATTAAGTTACCTTTACGTTGACTAGAGCACTGACAATAATACCATATTATGACATATAACTCTATGCTGGAGCCAGTAACTGGGCTTGCTGCAAGGTGCACTAAATAAACATGGTGGGAAAGAATGACGTCTTTTACTGAAGCCATCGATGTTTCTTAGGCCTAAAGCGCGCGTTTTTTAAATTTTTTTATTTGTTAGCAGCTGATGATATTTTCGGCAGGGGGAATGTTTTCTTTTCCGATTTTCAAGCTTAATAGATGTTCTATAAGCGTAAGGGATTGAACATAACAACGCGCTCTCGCCGCATTGGCTTGGCTTAAAGCGCCATCGTTTTTAATCTCCATTTTTCTGAAGTGCCCCTTGCAGTTGGCTGAAGCTAGAAACCTCCACAGTGATTGCATGTGTCTCTCCATGGCCAGTAAAATATCCGGACAGCTCTACAACGATATTAGGAGGGGGGGGGGGGGGCCCCAGACAAAATGGCAGCCCCATCTGGTTCATTTCGTCAAGGTCTGTTTTTCGAGCTATAGCATTATTGTACGGAGAGATCGACGCGACATCTATTGGCAGCTAGTACCGGTTTTCGAAATAATAATTTAAATTTTTACGTAGACTTTTGGTGGTGAATATTTTTATCTATAAAAGTATTTTTAAATAGTTTTTTTTTTAAATATCACTCAGCCACAGTTAAGCTATTTCTCTGCGTTTGCCAAAAGATGAAAAAAGCGACACGTTCGTTGGCAATTTGAATGGAGTGTTGACGCAATTTGTACGCCCTCGGTTGACAAAATGCGGCAACTAGGCAAATCAATCGCATCAGCGACGCTTTCGGCGGCTATATTGCCAACATAGTGTCATAATGCTATTTTTCATCCAAGATCCGGCCAGTGCTGCAGGAAGCCTTCATCTCTTACAGGAGACTTTGTTACGTTAACAGCGCTGTGTATATAGTCTGTTCCACATTATGTTTGCAAGAAACTGACTGTATGACGTCACGTTTCTTTCCACTACAAGTGCAAAAACATGTGGATATCACACTTGTAGACTTTACACAGTTACTGTTAGAGTCTACGAGTGGGATATTTACGGGTTTTTTTGCACTCGCCGTGAAAGGAAACGTGGCGTCATACAGTCAGTTTTCTGCAAACTTAATGTAGAACAAAGTATCGAGCAGTGATATTTGCCGCCATATTGGCACCAGTATGGGTTTTGGAGGGCATAACTACAAGGTGCACTACACAAAAATGGAGGGAAAAACAACGGAAGAGCGGATTTCTTAGGCTTAAAATAACGTTGAATTGTTCAACAACAAAAATCGCGCGTTTTAGGTCTAAGAAATCACTCTTCACAGCATCGGCTTCAGTATGACGCCCTTCTGTTTCTTTCTTCAGTGCCCCTTGCAGCTAACCCATTAAAGCTCCCGCAT
Organism: Lithobius niger; assembly: GCA_023313725.1. NCBI lineage: Eukaryota > Metazoa > Arthropoda > Chilopoda > Lithobiomorpha > Lithobiidae > Lithobius > Lithobius niger. Next base: position 138,790 of record JAHWFP010135923.1, on the reverse strand, counting down.
GGAGTTGGATATACAATAATACTACGTTGTGTCACTGCTCTATAGTTGCGATGCCTCCAACAGAAGTGAAGTCGCAAGAGAATTCATGTCACTATTGCGACTTTGAAGTTGTGGCAATAGTAGTTGTGGCTGTTATGTAGCTGAACTTGTGTTTAAAGGGATACTAGATGTAAGCCCGTGCTACGCACGGTGTTGTAATGATTCCGTGATATTTCCATCATGGGTTTGGTCTGGTGCTGTTCTTTATATGTAAGCGCAATGCACCCGGGGCCAAGAGGCAAGGGGACCCAAAATTCAAAGCAGGTGACCCCGCGGGTGACCCAAAGTTTTTACATAAAACTGGTGTGTCCTAGATTTTGTGGGTGTGCCTCCATTATTGAAGCACTACCTTTAGTTGTATTTGCTGGCCACCAGAGCCACTTCCTGTAACCTGATGTGTTGCTCCACCTGTATGTTTAATAAAGGCTATAAAGGTTAGTATTGGCAGGAAGCCAACGCCCACTATTCTGTCACTCAACCCGTGTTATCATTGGACTCAAACTCACTGGGAAAGGGGCTCATACCCCCACACCGGTAGTTAGCTAGGAGCTTGACAACTTAGGTTAACATAGCAAAAAACCACTATAAAATAGACTTAGTTTTTTGGGGGGCCTACATTTTATCCTTGCACCCCCCCCCCCCCTTGAAAAAGTCTAGCTGTGGCACTGATTGTGTTGCCATGTGTTACGATTTATTGACTTTCGACTTGAGTGTTGCTGGCACAGTTACTGTTTTGTTCAGTACAGTACAAATAAAGTGGTCACACGTTTGTTTTGTTCAGTACAGTACAAACGAAGTAGTCACACGTTTTCAAGCAGGGAGCATAAAATGTGTGCCCCACCCAGCGAAAATATTTATTTACGCCAGTCAACATTTCCAATTACTAAGCACAACTGGGGGGAGGGGGGGGGGAGGAAGAACGGAAGAGAAAACCTTTTTCTTATGCGGGCTTGGGGTATAGGGAAAATGCGGAGGGATGTGTTGATGACATAGACATCGGCATAAACTTGCTTAGCGGCATAAACTTTTGGACTTTTGGAGCTACTAAATTTGTAACGTCACACGCCAAACGGGGTATAAGCAAATAAAAATAGGGCTGATTCGCTATAAAAATCTGGCCATCGGACTGATTTACTACCAAAAGGGAAAAAAGACAAAAAGAAATAATAAAAAGTCATCAGTCGTCTCCCTCGGTAACGTATGGGGGTTAAAATGGAAATAAGCACCTTTGTTTCTATTAAGCTTTAAAGGACAAAAATACTTATGTTAAGTCATGGAAACAGTTACTTTTTATAAGGGGCCTGGAAAAAGATGGGTAAAAGGAAACCCGTGTGTTGATGTTTAACACGATTAAAAAAAAAAGAAATCGTTTTGTTTCGCATTGCATGAACCTTGGATTTATAACTACATTTGCACTATTCAACCAACGCGTGAGTAGTGATGATGTGATGTGTGATGTAGTGATGATGTGATTGCTGAAACAACGGTTCACGCCACATTTACACTTATAGCATTCTGCTACCGCTGGTAGCGCACTACCTCCCGGTCGCGCATATTGCTTCATTCGCTTGGGTTGACTATCAAGAGATGGCGCTACGACTGTTGACCCGGATGGACTACTTGCGGCCGTCGTGTGGCCGTCTCGTGGCTGTCCATCGAACTCGACAACTCGATTTTATTAAGAAAGATACCTCCCAGCGCCATTTTTCTCGATCCTCCACATCAAGTATATACGGCCCCAAAGGTCTATTTACTTACCGTTAGTCTTTCCCTTGCTAAAAATCCGTTATAAAATGTGGGACTAGGAGATTTTCTGTTGAATAGTGGGGAACTTTATTTACGTTCTTCCAGAACGCACATGATGCTTTGCGCGCCTACAATTACCTTGAAGTTCTATCTGTGTGTGCGCAGTACTAATTTTAATCGTTTACTAGTAATTACTAATCGTTTGCTAGTCAAAAATCGAAACGACTAATGCAGTAAAAATTAAAATTAATTATTCCAATAGATCGTCGAAGTAAAATTATAAGACACCAGCCTAGAAAATTTTAAATTGTGATGTTAAAATAAGACAATCCTTCCGGTTTGTGACGACTTAATGTTTAACTTGATTCTGTTTCATGTACTATTCCCAGAGCCAACCGAGACAGCAGCTACGTTCCTCGTTGCGAGGAACGCAGCTATATCCAGCCAGCCTTGGCGCTGTAAATGTGCGGATGGCGATCGCGCGTGGCTGTTCTAAGGCAGGCGAAATGTTATAAGGGTGTCCCTTTAAGTGTTTAGTGTTCTGTATATATTTTTCAGCAGGATGCGTGGTGGAATAAATTTAATTCAAATTCACCGAAGTAAATTATTAAGTAAAAGGGTACTTTAGTAACTAGGCATATAATTGTGTTCTGGAGATAACAATTACTCGGCTGAGCGAGAGATGCTACAAACATTACGTTACTTTCTGCACTCTCATGTTTATCTTTATCCGACACCGATCTCAAAGACCCATCTGGATAGCACCGCCAACACGAGCGAAATTTGCAGTGGAAGTGATAAAAGAAGATGGCGTATGATTCAAAACGTGTGAAGTGACAGTAATGTTTTTTTTTTTTTTTATTTGTAACGGTAATACCCTGCGTTTGTAGCAGGGTAGAAGAATCTACCCTGGTTTGCAGCCATGAACGGTGTTTTATTCTTTATACACCACTGCCCCAAAAGGCACCTTTTATTTCAAACACAATTGTGGGGTCTGATTCTCCTGTAATTCTTTTTCATTCGTTTGCCAAAGGCATTACGTAATGCATTAAAATAAAACTGATTCACAGAAGGCTCTGTCTACCTTGCGCTAAATTATGATCGTTTACCAATAATTCAGTTGCGATCGTAGTTTATGAAACCAAATGCTGTAAAAACGGAGAGGATTTATGCTAAATGATCACCGAATTATATTTGTAAGATATTTGTCTGAATATTTCTAAAGTGAGAGCGTAAAACACCAAACCCATTTTCCAAATTTCTGCGGTTTTTTTTTTATCCCGGGGGAAGTCTTCATTCATTGGCTTAGCAATCCAACGAACATATCAATCCGAACATATCCGAGGTAGGAGCTTCATCTACGAACCCATGCTCTGAAGTTTTACGATCTAAAAAACTGCGATCGTAAAACAAGAAATCCACTCTTCAAATTTCTGCGGCTTTTCAATTTTATTTTCCCTGAGCTGTATCTTAGCTTGGAACTCGTATGCTGAAGCTGTGGATATAATGACGGTTAGTGGGAGGATTTCCAGCGGCAGAGGAGCTCTTTTCAACTAGAAATCGGACTTCTAAGCTTTAATCAGCTTCAAGGTATTTAGTGCTCCCTGAATGGTCGAAACGGACTCCCATTCTTGGAACGGTGACGATAGTTACAAGCCGGAATAGCTTTCGCATGATAGTCGTCAGGTATAATGATCTAGGAACTAACGGTGTGCGGGATATTTCGGGCTGGTTAGGATTGATGTTAAGTTCCAAGGGCCAAGCAGGACCCACACAAGAGGGTGGGGGGGGGGCTCACGTGACCCACTGTACCCAGGCCCGGCCACTGAAGGAGTCAGCACGGCCCAAAAAACTCTTTTTCCGCAACTGTTAGTTTGGATGACTATGAGCTGGCACTCGATTTTGTGCGCATTGTGAATTTTTTTATACTTCCAACAAACTACAACTCCAATCCAACGGCAATGAGCACGGAGCAGGAGCACTGCAGTGCCAATCTGTCAGCTTGTTAGGCAGGGGTGCCTTCAAAAGCCCAGATTAACGAATGAACCAACCCGTTACACACCATTATGGCCGACGAATATTATAACGTAGTGTAACTTTTTTTACGATTTCAGTCGGGGAGGAGGGGGGGGCACTGTTGTAGTTAGTCGCGGGCCCGTAACTTTTAAGTGGGAGGGGGCCTGGTGCAGTTAAGGCATTTGAGTAACTAATTTATGAATCGGTTGTAGCACCACCATATAAGTGTGCGTTAGCGGAAAGAAAAAATAATTTTCAGGCTAGATACAGCATTTGGGGGCAGCCAAGTGTGAAGCAATTAATTTTTGAAAATTTTGGCTTAAGTGGTAACAGCTACAGAAGTTCAATGTGAAAGGGGTGCAACTTTGTTAACCAATTAAGTAAATGACGAGAGGAGTCATACATAAATTAGTATTAAAAAACGCTTAAGCGTATAAAATACGGATGTAAGCCTTAAAAAACTTAAAGCCCTAAAGGAACAGATATTAGAAAAAGACATGTAAGCCATCAGCGTCGCACTAATACGTGT
>JAHWFP010135923.1:85297-124460 GCA_023313725.1 Lithobius niger | reverse complement strand
TAGGCTGACAGAGATCGCTTCAGTAGTCAAAGAGATATTCTTAACTACCCCCTAGATATCCTTGTAGATTATCTCGAGGGGTTCTGTAGCTAGTTCATTTTCTAGTACTATGAATGACTTGTATACTAAATTTCATGTTTTTAGCTCGATCTGCATTAATTTGTTGGTCAAGCCGCAGAGAGGGGGAGGGTAGACGGAAGGGGGGGTATTTCATGGCGGTTCCATGGCTGGTTCGATGGGTACTGCTAACAATGACTTGTGTACCACAATTCAGGCGTTTCGCTCGATCTGCAAAAATTTGTTGGTCAAGCATCTGGGAAGGGTCACAGGGAAGCGCTGGGGGATCCTTTGGCGAATTTCGTGGGGGTTCCATGGTTGGTTTGATTTGTAATGCTAAGAATGGCTTGTGTGCCAAATTTCATGCTTTTAGCTCGATCTGCAAGAATTTGTTGGTCAAACCTCAATGAGGGGACACAGGGGGGCGCTGGGGACCCTTTAGGAGTTTTTCATGGGCGTTCCATAGCTTGTTCGATTTCTACTGTTAAGAATGACTTGTGTACCAAATGTCAAGCTTTCAGCTCGATTTGAATAAATTTGTTTGTCAACCCTCAGTGAGGGGGCACTGGGATGCGCTAGCGTCCCTTTGGGGGTATTTCATGGGGACTCCATGGCTTGTTCGATTTGTACTGCTAAGAATAACTTGTGTACCAAATTTCACGTTTTTAGCTTGATCTATAAAAATTTGTTGCTCAAGCCTCAGGAAGGGGCACAAGGGGTGTTGGGGCAGCTGGGGGGGGGGAGGGGCACTGGCGCCCTTGGGTGTATTTTATGGGGGTCTATGGCTGGTTCGATATGTACTGCTAAGAAAGACTTGTGTACCAAATTTCATGCTTTTAGCAGGATTTGCAAGAATTTGTCTACTCCACCTAATGATTTCTGCCCAATGCTCTTCAATAATAAATACTCTGCCGACGAGAATACTGCAGTGAAAATCGCGTTCAAAAGGCCCTGGTCGATGTTAATACCTACATTTTCAGCTATAGAAATTGAAAATCAGTTCATTGGTTCTAACTCTAGGTGAGAGCAAAGTTTTTAGCCCATTTGGCTTTCCGTCACAAGAATATTGTGGTTACATTAAAATAGCATGCGGAAGGCCCTAGGTCTAGGCCATACCTACGTTTTAAGCTACAGAACTTGAAAATCGGATCAGTGGTTCGCTCTCCAGGTGAGAGCAAAGAATCCCAACAACAACAACAACAAGAAATTGCCATGCTGTGGACGCCGAACGATTCGATTGTTGTCATTAAAATTTTCTTTGGTCATGCCTCTTAGAGGAAATTTCACAGTGCAACTTCTTTCCATAAGCGCCGATGCACACGTGCGTTTTTTGGACGCTGCGGACGCTGCAGCGCCACTGCGGTGACGCATCCAATCAATGTACACGTGCGTTTAGTTAACGCGCGTTGACGCTGCGGTGCCGCTTTCGTGACGTATGTGCGCGTTCGGTTCCCTAACCTCGTGTACAAAAAATTATAGTTTGAAACCAATGAGACGATGTTGCTTTTTTCGCCTACCTCGTGAACAAAAAATATATTTCAAAACCAATGCGACGAATTTTGGTACATTGATGTACTAATTTAAGACGTACCAGGGGAAAATGTTATACATCATTTGCAGATTAACTAAAAAATTCGGATAAGTTCTTTAATTACTTCCCAATGAGTCTTCAATCATTTCTGCAGCAACATTTCATATTTCAGGATAGTTCTTTACTCCCCCAATAAACAATTCCATGTCTATTTCTTCGAAATTGGACGCCATTTTCGGTAACGCTTTTGTGGTAAACGGCGGTCGTGTGCACCGCTCAAGTCATCCAAGGTACTCGGAGACGCAATTGCGTTTTTTTAACGCTGCGGTACCGCTGCGTTGACGGGGGGAATTGCGGTGCAAAACGACCGCACGAGCGGCGGACGGGCGGCGGGCGGTAACGCAACGTCGACGCAGGTACGTGTGCAGTACCCAACAGATGGCACGTAAACCAAACCGCAAATGCGGTACCGCAGCAGCGACCGCAAATGCGGCGACCGTACATGTGCACCGGCGCTAATGCTTTAACGATGCTTTGTATTCTTATTTTTATTCCAACATGCACTCTTTATTTTTCCTTTAATTTTTAAGCATCACGGAGGCTTCAAAATCTTGTACACTAACATCATGAGGGTCCCAGAAGCTGAGGCGTTTTTACCAATTCAGACTGCTGTAAGTGCCATTTATGAGTTCCAAAAATTTTATGATCCCTCCACAGCCCCCCCCCCCTTCCGGCGATAAATAACGATCGGTCCCTTAAGACAGTCCCACTGACTACGACTTTGTGTAAATCAGCAACTGCAAGCTTAGGCGATTCAAATATATTGCAATTACAGTAAATATCGTAAATACCGCGATAATCCTATGATTGAAATGTTATTATCATCTATTTAGTCGCTGTCAACCGCTTGACTACAATGGACGTAAGCAGAGGAAATGATTTTATAAGTTAGTTGTGGTATTCGATCTCGCTTCCTCTAGGCTAAGAAAGCAAGCCCCTAATCACTCGGCTGTATGCTTTTCTCGACAGTTTCGCAAACCACTAACTTGAGACATTTGGACGATGAACCGGTTTAAAACCCTCTGTTGGAAGTGATCTCCAGTTGCAATGCTAATGCCTTTTTCGTTGGCAGCAATGCCACATAACCATACTTTGTTCCACATTATATTTGCGGAAATGACGTTACGTTTCCTTCCACTGCGAGTGCAAAAAGCACGTAAATATCCCATTCGTAGACACTAAAAAGTAACTGTGTAAAGTCTATAAACGTGATATCCACATGTGTTTTCACTCGTAGTGCAAGGAAACGTGGCGTCATCTAGTCAAGATTCCTGCGAAATTAATGTGGAACAAAGTATAGCAACACCGTGAGTAGCACGGGTTTCAGTTGATTATTACGTAATTATGGGGCATTTTCCACAGGTGCAGGGTACGAGCCTCAGCCACGCAATGTATTTTCTGGAAGAGAAGGACCCTCTGATGTCTCGTGCTCATGTCGATTGCAGCATGTAAAATACCATAGGAATTTCCGATAGGAAAAACCTAGCAAAATTGCCCCGCTCTCGGATTCTCCTTATTCTCCTTATTTAAAAAAAAATTATGATGTGCTTACGACCATTTCCTTGTTATCCTTCCTTGTTAACCTCCACATGCCTACGTTATCATTTACAGCTTCCCTGTTACTGTCAACAGCGTCCTTCAAACTTCCGTTTAGCATCTGTTACCAATCGAAGTCGTGAACATACCGAAAGCATAAACATGTTTTGTATTTAGTGGAGCGAAGCTCCGCTATGAACACGCTTAAAAATCTGTAATCTTAAAAAACACACGTAATCTTAAAAAAAAATATCCAAAAATTCAAAATGCCAGAATGGAATAACTGTTATGGAGTAAGAAATAGATCGTTTTATGTAGTGCTACCTGACATTTTCAATAAACTAGATAATAATACCTATTGAAAATATAAAGAGAAGTGAAGAAAATGATGTAGTACATATTATTTATGTCTAAGAAAAGTGTTTCTCGTTTTTTTTTTGTACTTACGTGTTAATTTATGTATTACTTATGTAAGTTATTGTAGCTCAAACAAGTTTCATTGAAACTTCGAGCGATGTCATGTAATAAAATTAATTATTCATCACCATCATCATCGTCATCATTATATTATTATTATCGTACGGTCCCTAACTTTCTCAATGCTAAAAACGCGCAGCGATATATCCCATATCGCCACACTAAAGTGTGGCGATATGGGATACCACCACACTAAACTGTGGCGATATTGGATATCACCACACTAAACTGTGGCGATATTGGATATCACCACACTAAAGTGTGGCGATATGGAAGCCATTCTCAGGGAAATGGCGATATGGCATTGCTAACACTTTCATAAGGTAGAATTCCTTAATAAAACCATGCGAGAATTAATTTTATTTTTTCAAATATTAACCTACGTTCCTTGTTCGAAAAGTAATTGAAACCCATGTTCTTTTATTAAGCAAAGTTAAAAGCAAATTAATTCTCGCATGGTTTTATTAAGCAGTTCTACATTTCGAAATCTAGACAAGAAAATTAAATACTTTAAATGCTTACTATTACCCCCCCCCCCTAAAAAAAATAGCTGGCAACTGCTGTAAATCACAAATCTAACGTGAACTTGCGTCGGCCTTTCGAAAACACCAACTGACATAACGTAAACTAAATATACATGAATTTCATCCGTAAAAATTAAGCGTTACGCTATTTCCCTCCTTTCCCCCGAAAATTACACCTACAACGTCCCTAACTACCCACATAGTTCACAAGAATACGTTACCGCTGAATTGTCCGTATTACGTCCCTAGTGACCGAACCTTTCCTTTTCGGTCGTACAAATCCACAGCCTTCAGTTTTCTATCAGAGAATGACTTAACGCGTAGACCCCCGCTCAGAAAGCACATTATGCAAATTAAAGAAAGACGACACATTACGTAAAATGAGATCATTAAAAAAAAAAAAACACTTTTTAGGTTAACCTAGAGTGAACGACGTAATTTTTCATGATGAAGTTTACGTAATGAGCAACATCAGTCCAATGACTTTAAAAAACAAAACGCGTTTCTCCTAAACCTTTTTTTAAAAGAAAATCTCTGCCTCTAGACACACACCCCTGCTAACCCCCGTCTCGCTCAAATGGTATCGGCCGCATACCAGACTGCATCAAAACAAAATTATGCAAACGTGACGACACAAAATTTGTATATACAACAGACCTTGCAATTCATTTGCGAAGGCAAACTTTCCATTTACCCCAAATTTTTATTTTTATTTCGAAAGTTAGGGACCGTACGATAAATTAGTTATAGTACCCGTGGCGAAATGTATGGGATTTATGACCCGATGGGCGATATCCCTCACATGGCCAATCCGCTCGAACTACGTCGCGATGACATCCTCGGCTACGCCTCGGACGTCATCTTGACGTAGTTCTCGCGGATTGGACATGTTCGGGATATCGCCCATCGGGTGATAAATCCCATACAGTTCGTCAGGGGTACTATAACTATTACTTATCATTACTACTACTACTACTACTACTATAATAATTGTGGTCATCGTGGCTGAGTGGGGAGAGAGCTCGGCCTGGTTGCTGGCGGTGTGCGGATCTGGTCGAACCCTTGGAAAGGGGATCATGACAGAATCCCTGCCAGGACTACCGGCCAGGGTAGCGTTAGAGGCTACCGTGCTCTTGAGCAACGGCTCTGGGAACTATTCTGGCAAATTCTGGACAATTTTTCGGCCCCTACAATGATCGGAGGTTTCCCGGATCGAATCCCCAGTTTGGCACCATGTCAGATATTTCGTCTTCTTTTTTTTTTTTTGAAAAGTCTGGTAATGTTCACAATTGAGCCGGTTCAGCCACACAAACATTAAATTGCTTTGGCTGACTTAAGGTTAATAAATAATTATTAATATTTATTTTTGTACATATTTAATGTTGTTTTGTTTTTCTCGTAGTTGCCTGTGATCAGTTTTAATTTTTTTGCCTGAATTTTTATCTGACGCAACCCTATTTTCTGTGCTATTTCCCAGTTAGCCAGTCGTCTTTTTGTTTTGCTATCAACGTTATTCACGCGTTTTCTCATTCAAGCAGTGTCACTAATCGTGCTGCCAGGCGACAAAAATCTCTCCATCAAACGAAGTTTCAGTCTCGTCAAGCACTTTTTCTATCGCTGTGTTATTTGTTTGCATATTGTAAAGATGCGGGCCTCTGGGGCCGCTGACCCTGCTAGCCGAGCGCCACTCTCTATCTTGAAGCAATTGGTAGGAAACGAGGGAACGGAAAGCACGCAACGTCATTTGGGGCTAACCCGAGATGGCAGATTTTTCATAGTAAGCCCCATTTCTTAGGGGGTTTTACTTGCTTATTTTAGCGTGTTTGTTGTGACCAAGACATCAAATACATGCCGAAAATTAAAAGTTGTAGTTCGTTTTGATGTCTTTGTGACTGTTTTTCCACCAATCAGGAGGTATTTTTTAATCTTATACACAATTCAATTTATTTTAAATAACAACAAAGATAAAGAGTTAAAGTGCAACAAATAATTTTAAACATTACTACAACATTGGCATCATTTCTCTCCAGTGCCAATAAACTGCCCATACTCGCACACACCAATTGAAAAAACACCTTTGTGCAGAGGTGACCAAACGATGACAGAAAACATAATTATCTCGCATCGATAATTCAAATCCAACATGGCGCCCACTTCGGGTTTGTCGAATCGAAAAGAAACTATCGAAAGCTGTTATTTAGAGACCACTTCCCCATTTCGTGCTGCAGGAGGAATTGTTTGCTTGTTAATAATAATAATAATAAAATTTTTAACCCGCTTATGGGTATGGAAACGAAAGGGATTTACCACTCACACCGCCCCAAAAAGAACATCGACGTTAGTATGTACGCTTGAGGTATTTGGATAGGTCTATACCCCTCACAGCTAGTTTGAAGGAATTTAAATTTGCTGATGAGACAACTGCACCAGGTAGGGAATTTCAACTCTCGATAATTCTATTTGAGAAAAAAAAAACTTCCTACAGTCCGTTTTTAAGGTCTGTCTTTGTAATTTAAAGTTATGACCACGGGTGAAACCCGCAGTGGAAAGTAAGAAAAAAGGGAGAACAGTTGGGAGAAGATCGTGAAGAATTTGGTATGTGAGCGCCAAATCAGCACGAATCCTACGCAATTCTAGTGGTTCCAGACCCAATCTACGTCAATATCTTTAAGGAGGTATGGCGACCAGACCGAGCTAGCATATTCCAGGGTTGGTCTGACATAGACCTTAAACGCCCAAACTCTGGTTTTAGTACTTGTTTTACAAAAGCACTTATTGACGATGTGCATTCTTTGAAAGGCTTTAGAAACAATGTAGGAGCAGTGCTTTGCAGACTTCATGTCCGAGTTAAACAGGACACCCAGGTCATTTACCGATGCTTTGGCCTCGATCAAGGTTCCACTTATATAATACTCAGGTGGACCAAGTTGGTTTCCAATGTGCATCAAGTGGCACTTTGATAAAGATAAAGGCAATTGCCAGTCCTGCGATCATGTTGCCACGTGATTAATTGTATGTCTAAGACTTGTTCGATTCTCATCAGAAATCAATTCATTGCCAACCTTTAAGTCATCCGAAAATTTGGAGAAGTGAACATCACTGTTGGTGCTATCAGGCAATAAGTCAGCGATAAACATGACAAAAAGCAGTGGACCAAGAACCGAGCCCTGCGGAACGCCACCCTGAATGGGCAGCCAGTCTGAGAACGTATTATTAACTTTTACCCTCTGCCTCCTGTTGCTGAGAAAGGTCTGAATCCAGTTCAGCATTTTTCCTGCGAGGCCAAGGTCTTTTAATTTGAAAATTAATTTCGAATGCACGACAGAGTCGAGTGCGCGTTGAAAGTCGAAGTAAATAACTTCTGACGGGATACCCAAGTCAAGAGCCAATGTCCATCTGTCCACTCCAGTAGTAACTGTAGGGTTGCAGAACGTTTTGGCAAAAAAACCAAACTGGCTCTGATCCAAGAGTTCAAATCTGTTGCAGTGTCGTATCAGACGGTTTATAATAATGGATTCCAGGACTTTACAGATAACAGATGTGAGGGCGATTGGTTGATAATTTGAGGGGAGGGATGCATTACCCTTTTTAAAGATTGGGATTATTATTGGATCGGACCAAACAGTAGGGATTTGGCCAGAGTCAAAAGATGCAGTGAAAAGTATAGAGGGAGCCTGAGCGATTTCAAAGGCAACCTCCTTGTAGAGGAAGACTGAAAAACCTTCAGGGCCAAACAATTTACTAGGTTTCATCTTACTGAAGATATTCATAATCTCATACGTAGGAAAGCTGATGTTTGCAGTATTAATAGCAGGTGGTGAAATTTTACCGGGGTATACAGGCTCCACATTATTATTCAGTATCCGAAGCCGAACAAGTTGAAGTTCTGAAGTTGAAGTTTTAATGAGCCTAAAAGCCTATTACACTTATCGCTCAATACTACAAAACTAACTTACTTAACCTAACAACCAGACCACCATCACAAAGATAACAATTCCGAATAAAGCCGAATAAAGTTTTCATTTAGACCATTGGCACGCTCAAAGTTGTCCGTAATTAGGGTATTATTCACCAAATTAGGTGGTAAGTACCTGGCCGAGCCTGTCGTGTTTCTGTAGTGTTTAAACAAAGGATGAAGATCCCCCTCTCTTATGAGGGAGAATGCTAAATTCGAGTGCCAGACAACAACCGCGGTCTCGTACCTTTTGCTGCATTCATTGTAAGTAGAGTGGGTGGCCTCGGTTCTGTTTTGTTTATACGAATGCCATAGCTTTAGCTTTTTATTACTCAGTTTTCTTATAAAAGAAGGTAACCTCCTCTTAGAAGTTAAACTGGGTCTTGGAGCCAAGCGACAGAAATCAACATTTGCAGAAAGGGGATTGATAAAACATTCCCATAATTTTTCTACTGAATCGCCACAATGGGTAAAACATTAGGGCCTTCAATCGAAGTTCACTGTCACTTATCCGCCGTTACACCAAAATATCCGTGGGACTGTCACGACTTTTCCGGCCGGGGAGGGATGAGAAAGGGAGAAAAACAGAACGAAGAGTAGGAGGGAGAGAAATCACATTAGCGGAGTTAGGGGGGGGGGAAGGAAACAGTCGGATGTGGGGGTGTTCGGGGTCACTGAAAGGGAAGTGGTGTGCGGGTGGAGGGGGGGGGGGAGAAATTGAAAATGCCAGATACTTTCCTAAGACGACAAAATCCCGGGAGGGGAGAAGCTGAGTCCGGGAAATTCAATAATCGTGCAGCATGCATGGGTCCATCTAGTAGCCGTAAAAAAGGTAAACGGATTAAAAACAAAACGTCTGTGCAGTAAAAGAAAGGTTATATGATTAAAGTTTCACTTTATCTGTTAAAAGGTACACGGATAAAAATTGATGATTTTTAATTGAAATAAGCAAATGCACAATTGAGAATGTTGCATCTGTTTAAGTACTGTTGTACTTTACCAATTAAATTATAAGCACAACAGCAATTTTCTTAGTTATTTCAAGTAAAAATCATCAATTTTTATCCGTGTACCTTTTAACACCTATCCTATAACCCATCTTTTATGGCGCACTTAACATTTTTGTTTGTAATAGTTTATTTAGTTTGCTTTTAATATGTATTTTACCACGGCTGTGACGTCACGCTAACTCAACGCCATGCTAAACTTTAGTAGGTTACATACCATTAACCGTGGCCGGAAGTGTGCGTCACTGCAAAAAGTGTGGGTTATCAAGTTACCCCGCACCTTTGCCGATAACCCACACTTTTGACACATCTGGAATACGCGACCGGAAACGCACACTCCAACCACTAAATACAGCGTCCAAAAACGTAACGCAATAAAAACGCACAAAAGGAATTACTTAATTTGCAGGGATGTCCCGAATGATTATCCCTGCTAACTCTCACATGTCTGGCCCAAACTAAGTTCATTCACTCCGTCTAACTCTCCCCCCCCCCCTCTCTCCACCTCCACAAACTAAAATGGAATGACCTTCATTCATACCGATACACCTATTAGTCTACACCGTAATTTTGAAACAATTCTCAAACTACAAACGGACAAAATGAATTACTTACCTTTCCAGATTGTCATTTTATCCCTGCTGCCTCACATATCGACGTTTATTCACGCGGGCGGATTCGAAAACCGAGGGACAACCTTCCGACGTGAACCCTTCCCAACGACGCGTCTGTCTATCACCCACTTCCCCCCTCCACAAACTAAAATGGGATGACCTTCATTCCGTATTTCTTTTCACAAAGCAATTTTCACAAAACACAAACACAAACACGTTTTAATTAAATAGGAGTTAGCTTGACGTCCCAACCGTGGTATAAATTCTTTAGTGGTGAGAAACGAGCGGTTATCGATTTTTAACTCACGGCTGCTATGATTGGCCCAGCGAGACTATGCAAATATGTCGAGGGATGGAGACAGATTTGCATAGTCGAGCCGGGCAAAAATCGCAGCCGCGGTTCAGAAAAGCTCGATTTAATGGGATAAAACAATGATTTCTTTGAGCCTATGACGCTTTTAGTCAATTTCTAGCAGGTAAATTACGATCTAAAATATTTTAAGGTCAGAAATCATAAGATAACCTAGTTACATTCACCCAAGGGGGGTGGGCCGGAGCTTTGCCAGTGCTGTTAATAGGCGATTTACGGTATGTGCTTTTGACCTATGAAGGACAAAACACCGACGCAAAAGGCAAAATACAACTCTAACATGTGAAAAATAAGAGTTAAAGCTTCCGTTGGTTTCACAGTTGCATCACAATGCCATCGAGTGACCAGAAAATGTACCAAAAGTAGGAGTTATTGTGTAAAACGCTGTATTGTGTATTGAGGAGTATTAAAAGGCTTTTATTAGGGACGGTGTCTGACCCGGGCCCGTGCCGTGGTGAAAAAAAAATATAAGTTGTTTGTTAAAAAAATACAATATTTTAAACAAATATTATTGTAGCTGGCAAGTGCTTCCTTTAAATTTTTAAGCAAACACAACGTTTTATTAGTAACAGTGTAAACTTATGATTAAACAGAGCATTTTAACATGCTTGTGAACATTGTTACTTTTGGGGAATTTTTTCTCTGTTGTCTGGTGTTTTCTGTTAGCTTGCCCGCTGCATATTAAAACTGTTAATTTAGCAGGATACAGTAGCAATTCCAATTAATTGGCGGGGCAGAGTGATAAAACTGAGTGATAACAGAGTAACAGAGTGATAACACTTCCGGGGTCAGTGGCGGATATACCCCTCCCCGCCCCCCCCCCCCCCTCCGTTTAGAGGTTTCTTAATGTTCCATGAATTATATATTACGTACTCTATACGTAAAGGGAAGGTCTTAAAATGACCTCACAGAATTTAGAAACACGAAAAGCATATATGAATGAACACAAAAAATGTGCTCCCTCCCCAACAAAAAAAATATTATGCTTCGTAGCACTTAATAGCATCAGGATCGAGAATATGGGGGTAGGGTAATGCGATCCCCAATTCCTTCCAACGAAAAATCAAAATCAGGAAAATGGTCCTCTGTCGGTTGGACGAACTACAAATAGCACCCCCCCCCCCTCCTCAAAAAAAAATCTTATTGGTCGTCTTATTCCCCCTCCATTCCCCAACTACAAATTCCACCCGTACCAGGGGTATTACGGGTACCCGGTTAGAAAATCGGACCTAGCGCTGCCCCGCTGTTATTTCAGTACAAAAGCGAAATTAGTCGAGTTACCCGTTAATCTCCTAACTATCCTAACACTCTTCAGTTAACTCTTAACGGCCCTTAACTCTTTATTTGCGGGCTGCAGTCACTGACAAGTCAAAGTTTGATGACGTGTAACAATAATAATGAATTACACCTATAAAACGTAAACCACTTACCAGTAAAAGTTACACGACAAGATCAGTTTGAAGAACAGCCCTGAAATAAGAGCTGATCGCAGCTGGTTGACGTTTAAAAGGATGAAAACAAGGGCCAATCGCCCCCGCAGTGTTGGTGATTCTTTCAAGGCAACGGGAAAACGTCCCGACACAGATGTGACCAGCTTTCCACCGACGTGTTATCGTAACTAAAACGATTTATTATGTGTTTATGTAGTAACTCGAACGATTTATGTATGTAGCTCTAATATTTCAATTCTTTTTTTCCCTCACGAATACTGACGAGTGGATTCACGTCACTATCGGTAGTGACGTGAATCTGTCCAAAACAAATTTATTTAACGATTAACGCCAATTTTCTTTCACTGTTTCCAATGGTGATTGACATGTTATTTCCACCGATTAATATATAGTTCAAAGGTTAAATGAAAAACGTTACTGCGGAATTTCCATGTTTTTTTTTTTTCATTCAACTTCTTGAGTGAAGAAGTTAGCACTTGACGTTACGATTTGCCACCAAGTTTTTTTCTGAAACGGAGGAAGAAACTTTGCGAACGTCCTCACCATCTCCCAACATCCCAAAACATCCTCAACGTCCCCAAACATCCTCAACAAGCTTTTTTGTTTTTGTTTTGGGCAGATCTAGACACACGCTAGTGTACGCTACCATTTTGATGAATGTAATGTAATAATAATACACGTTTGTTGCAAACGCAACCGGAATGACAAGGACCTGGTGGTCATTGAATGCCATCCGATGTAATGTATGTTAGTGTGAGCTATGACCTTTCGCCCATCCATAACTACATCATACAGTCACCACACAAACAACTCACAACTCAAAAGGTATAGTGTACATGTGGAACATTAGTCCTACACCATCATTGGGCTTCATGACTGCACCCAGCTCATGCGCTGGGAAGGGAGGAAGTAGTCAGAAAGGACCGGCCAGACCTATACATTAACATTGGCAGTGCGAATGAACCGGGGCGCAGAGGCACGTCCGTCGAAGCAAGACAACAGCTCTCCCGACAGTCGAATGCGTCCGTAGAAACGGTGCTAATACAACCCGTTGAACCTGAAATCTCATGCTCAATAATAGATTACTGCATGTTTGTTGCAGTACGCATCTGTTAAGAATGTTTCAATAGTAGTAGCCTTACGGCTTCGTCGGGCAGATGACCAGGAGTGGTTAACGCTCGCTAAAACCCTTTGAACCCTTTGAGTATAGTAGTTGAGCGCTTAGCACTGTGTTGGCTGCTTAGGCTCAGTAAGAATAAAGTAAATAAGTGGTAGTTGGTAATGATGCATAGTTTTAGATTTGTATCTTGAAGGGCGTACGGCTTCGGGCCATGGCCTTGAATAAAATCCAATACTATCCCGGTCACCAGACTATCTTTTACTGTGAGAAGGGTTTAACTGAGTTCAGCATATTGGGGACATTTCCTCGACGCCGTAGAAATCTTTGCAAATCGTTGGAATCGGGGTGCATAATTACAGAGTTCAGTAATGAAGAAAAATTCCACATTAAGGCGTGAGATCGTGTCCTTTATGGAGAAATAGTGCTCTTAACATCTTTGCTTTTGTGTTACTAACTAACTAAGGTAATTTCGATTCTCATGTTAGTTTAAACAAACCTGTGCAGCTCGCTAGTATAGGGAAAGTTTGCAAACCTACATTTTTCCACGTTGGTAGGAGAAGTGGTCTTTTTCAAAAATGGGGGTTGCAGCTAGAAGCACGTCGGCCTAAGGGCGCGTTTACGCAGTGACTCGCCTTTGCATTCTCGCAGCTAGAACTCAATCGCGATGGCAAAGGTGACATTGCCATGGTAACAACGCAAAATGGATTAGCTAAATCCGACATCGTTTAAGTAAATACTTGCAGTCTTATAATCCCTGCCAATAATATAAAAAATTCCTCATGACGAAACAATTTTCCCAAACGCTTCTGAACTCACGTTATTTGCTGTTTTCGTTGCGATGCGGCAGACATAAAACCGCCGCCATGTTGGAATTTGAGGTGATTTCTAGCTTCTAGCTGCAAGAATGCAAAAGCGAGTGGTTGCTTAAACGTGCCCTAAACCGGCACACAAGTGCCAAATTATAATTGCAAACAGTGTTATGATTGACATTCAACAGTAGGTTATACTGAACTTGCTTAATTGTTACACGCGTATTTTGTTTCAATATACTCAGTTCGGGCGGCTTATAGTGTAAGTTAGTTTTTGTAGCAGGACGTTAGGCTTTTTGCCATGGCCCGAATAAATTTCTTATTATGGCTCGCCAAGAGACTGGCATCTTTTAACTTGAAAGGTAGTTCTGCTGTTTTCAGTTTAAGAAAAAACTAAATTTGCCTCGTTAACGCAACTGGGGTAAACGTTCTTCTGGCAACCTCCCCCCCCCCCACCGCCTCACCTCCCCTTCCCTCGACCACCACACATACCCCACACGTATATTTGTGTTACTTTAGTTTGAAAATGTCACATGGTCTACTGTGAAAATTCATTTTGAAGTCGAAAAATCACCTTATATCACGCTTATTGATTGAGAAGGAACAAGAACGCTCCTAGTCTCAAATTCAAGAAGTGATATCCATCTGAGAAGTCTTGAATCCCTGGCTATTCAACACCACAGCCGAGAGAAGGCTGTGCTGATGAATATCCAGGGACCCTCAAATCCTGGAATTCAGTTTCTGATGCGTGGAGAAGTGGGCGACAAACCCTACGAATAACGGCAAACGTACTCCAGATTCGCAGCGTACCCAACAAATACCGGAGGCCGCGTCCAGTATTCGAAGCAGACGAACGGTCGTTACGAAGTAGTGAACTGTGTTGTTGTGGAGCCTGAAGATGATAGTCGCCTGAGCCATTACACCTCCAGGACTGATGACTATCGAAAATTTGCTGAAATATTTGTTATTTCATGGGATTTTGAAAATAAGCGTGATATAAGGTGATTTTTTGTTACTTTAGTACTTTCCGCTGACAGGCTTTTTGTGTACAATCATCTTAAACTCACACGCAGTTTACGTAAATTAAGTCCACGATGTTAATGAACTGTCAAGTAAACAAATGACGTTCAAACTCAAAAAAAGTCAATACTCATCACATCAGTATTGCGAATTTTCGATAGGCATTATACGAAAAATAAATATTTTCAGTCCTCCTATCTTCGTCAGGCAGCAAGGATCGTGTTAACTACAGTCTACATAATTGTATGCACTCTTCTAGATGGATCGAATTCAATCGAGAACGATTCAAACTTGACGCGTCTGTGGCCCTCTGGGCCTCCGAAATACAGAGGGCCACAGACGCGTCAAGTTTGAATTGTTCCCGATTGAATTCGATCCATCTAGAAGAGTGAATACAATAATGTAGAATGTAGTTCACACGTTCCATGCTGCCTGACGAAGATAGGAGGAGTGAAAATTTTTATTTTTCGGATAATGCCTATCGAAAATTCGCAATACTGATGTGATGAGTATTGACATTTTTTGAGTTTGAGCGTCATTTGTTTACTTAATATTTCTATCACTCAAAGTAGAATGGTCAAATTCTTTGCCGTAATGAACTATCATTTCGCACAACCGTCTGTTCTCACTTGTAACAGCATTCTCATAACACTATTTTGCTAGTACCCAACTCTCACAATGTAATTAGCCATCGTTATCGTGTTATACTTTAGGTCCTTCTTATTCTACTTCACTGATTTTCGCCTAATTTATATGTATATGTAAAGTGACCAGGTTTTGGCAAAACAAAACTTGCAGAAAAATTTGCAATTCTACAGCGTTACAAAGTAAAAGTCACGATTAGTGATAGAAATAAGTACAGATGCAAACCTACTTCCATTTCTTTCCGTGTTATCATTGACCTTACCTAACGTTATCTAGTTAACGAACAGGTGCGAATAACATCGTCGGAGTGGCATGACCCGGATTCGAACTGGCTACCCAATTCGTCCCCAGATCACTGACATAGCGCCTTTCTCGCTATGGACCCTGCTCCACTGGCATAAAGATGACTCAATGAACCCGTTGTTAACGCCACAACAGTGACTAGGCTCCATTCGACCAAGAACGCACATGCCCATCGGCAGTGGAAAAGGAATATAAATAAATCAAAGGCTTCAGTGCAGGATTTAATAAATATGCACAAATCGCTGTAAATTGTATAAAGGAAAGAGAAAAACAAGCCAAACAGAGAAAATCAATCATACACTAGAAATAACGAAGTACAGTAAACCTCCTTTATGCACTTACGTTTTATCGGAGTGGCATGACCCGGATTAGAAGTGGCAACCCAATTCGTCCCCAGGTCACTAACATAGAAGGAATTGGGTTACCAGTTCGAATCCGGGTCATGCCATTCCGACGAAACGTTAGTGCATAAAGGTGGATTAGTGTACTACGTTATTTCTAGTGTATGATTTTAGCTGTTTGGCTTGTTTTCTGTTTTCCTTTATATAATTTACAGCGATTTGTGCATATTTATTTAAATGGGAGTAGGTTTGCATCTGTACTTATAACTGTCAGGCTAATCGTGACTTTTACGTTGTCAAGCTGAAGAATTTCAAATTTTCCTGCAAGTTTTGTTTTGCAAAACCTGGTCACTTTTCCTTTAATGTTTTTTTTTTTTTTAGTTGAGTACTGTCAGTGATAAGCTTCTAAAGAAAACTGGAAGCATAACAACCTACTTGTCCTAAATAAGCAAACACTCATCGTAGCGTCCGGGTCTTATCTTCACTTGTCATAATTTTTTATTTGTTTTATATTTTTTTGTTTTGTTTAATACTTTTAAAGTAAAGAAAATAATTTCATTCTTTAGCACTATCGGAAGCTTGCAGCCAACTAAACCACACGCTACGGCTGTTTTCCGTGACGCGCGTGTCACGTGACTGGGCTAGTCCACTCACACGGCCAAAGATCCGCCATTCTCGTTCGTTATTGGCTAACTCATGATGACATCACGGCAAACAAATTCACTGTTGTCAGCAAAACGGTTTTTTTCTGCATTGTGTTTGGCGCTGCAATCTTAGCCTTCAGCATCATACTTGTGCCAAGAAGGGTCCTTTGGTAACACGATTTGATCTTGCGTCCAATTGGTTCGTAGACCAAGCATTTAACAACTAAGATGAACTTTATATTACTTGGTTCACTCGGGTTCCCAGGTAATCATCATGAAGTTTGCTTTCTGTTTCTGGACTAAGCTATTTTGTTTTCTTGCTTCGGCATACTACGTCGTAGAGGAGAAGGGTAAAAAAAATTCACCTTAATAATAGGCCAAAGGACCAAACGGCCGTCCGGCTGCGTGACGCTCTCCAGGATGCCATGCGAGAAGTTGGGAAACATTGACGCGTAGTGTGCGCTTCACGTTGGGGAGTGGGGGAGGAAAGAACGAGGTTTGGGTGCGAACGTCGTAGATTATAAAATATGAGTAGGGGAATGTTTACATGCAATTAAATTCCTCAGGTGGATATTGCGTCACGTTTTCAAATCCAAAACAGCGGATTCTGAGAAAAGGAAGAAGTAACTTTTTTACTTAGGAGAGAACTTTGGCTTTTAGACTGATCTGTAGTGTAGCGTCCGTGGATTCTTCGGGGTGGGACTTGCTGTAGCTCTTAGTGTGACACTGTTACGTTTCGTGTGACTTTCGACTGGTGACGAGAAGCTGGTCTTTTTTTCTTGTACCTTCCTGCCTCTTATCACTCGTCTTTGCCTTCGTGCTTACCCTGTTAATATAGACTTTTCGTTACCTTTGTGTGTGAAAAAAACTGGTGGTCTTTGTGGGCAACGCAAAACAGTGTGGGGTTCCTGATGGGACTTAATGTAATTTTTAGTATGACGTTTTGTGCGAATTTCGTGTGGCTGCTGAAGTACTGAGCTGAGTTGGTGAGCTTACTCATGATGTCAGTTTAGTGTTTGATTTAACACTTTTTAATTGACGAGAAGAAATTGCTCTTTTTGTTGTAGCTTCGTGCCTCTAAGGGGTCTCTTAATATTGACTTTTATGTTGCCTTGGTAAAAAGGCTGTTGGCTTGTGTGGGCAAATGCGTGACAGTTTGGGGTTCCTGGTGAAGGAATGTTTGTTGGGACTAGCAGGTTACAGTAGACGATGTGCACACATCAGTGTACGTTTGGTTCTTGAACTGGTTTTAATTGCGTTGTGGAGCTGATATATACGCGTTATGGTCCCGTCTTTTTAGTGTAATATTGAGTGTTTTGGGCCCAGTTGCGGTGCATGGGGAACTTTGAGGCCCAAATGTGATATTAGAGAGCTAGTCGAGTTGAGTGAGTGTGAAGGGTCTTTGGTTAGTTGAGTGGTAAAGTAAACAGGGGACTGGCCCTGTGGCTCTTGACATGCCCTTTACTTGGTGATGTGGTTGCTCCCTACCCTTCTGTCTGCCTGAGTGATGGGACGGTGACTTTATGTTTGGTTCTGCAGCATTGGTCCTTGTGCTGTTGCAGTTGCAGGGTACAGAGAAGTGAGACCCTTGTTACTGGTGGCAGGAGCTAGGACCTTGGAACTTTGGAATGATTATATCAGAAGGTGAGGAGAAAGAGTGGGTGGCGTCGGGTGAAGACTTGAAAATTTAGCTTTGTAAGACTAAGAGAGAGCTGAAAGAATGCCTGGTGGGGATCGAAAAGTTGGAGAATGAGAGCAGAGTTCTCAGAACAGCACTTGAGGAGGAGAGAGGTGAAATTAAGACTTGAATTGGTGTGGTCGAACAGGGCGTGGTGAGGATTAGTGAGAAGAGGGATAAAGAAAAGGAGAAGGATTCCTTGGGTAGAGAAGAAGTAAGTGGGAGAGTGACACAGATTGTTGGAAGGTGGGAAGAATGGAGGGAAGAGAGACAGCCTGAGAAAGTAGTGGAGGCGGCTAAGAAAGAATTGAATCGCAAGGAGTGGAGGAAAGCTTTGTAGGAAGAATGGGAGGCGTGGAGTACAGGAGTAGGTGGGGAAATAGAGAAGCGAGCTGGTGAACTGTCGTGGGACTGGAAGCGAGACCTTTTTGTGGCACTGGAAAAGGAGATGACTGCCTGAAGAGAGAGTAGAGAAATGGAGAGGTATGTGAGAGGAAAAAGGATGGGTGCAGAAAGTGTTGATGGTGATGCGCAGGGCGATGAAGGTAGTTTGCAAAGTGTTGATGGTCATGCAATAAGTGTGTTTTGATGGTGACACTGGAGCGGTAGGTGCCCTGGAGTTGGGGGAAGGTTGGTATCAGGGGTGAAGAGGGAGGGAAAGAGTAAGCTTGAAAGGGATGGGGAAGGTGAGGAGGCTGTTGGGGAATGTGGCATGGAAAGTGAGGAGAGGAGAGAAGAAGGGACTAAAGGAGGAGAAGGTATTTTGCTTGAGGATCATTTTGGGGTAGAGAAGGGGGAAGGAGTATAGACTGAAGGGACACACAAACCAAGGGATGACATGCGTGACTTTATAGAAAGATTAAAAGAATGGGTTGGAGGAGGGCCTCATTCAGCTGATTAAAAAGGTCCGCTCGGGGGAACTTGTCTTTTGGTGAAGTGGGATGGGGTGGAGTCAGACTGGGTTGAGTGTAGGAGGGAATTCAGGCAGGCATGCCCGATGCCCCCCAACTCCTGTTCAGATGTATTTGAGGGGGCTGGAGAAGAAGCTTGTAGAGACTGACAGGGTTGATGTTTAGGTCGGGAAAAGACTTTAAGACTCCTGTTTTGATGTTTGTAGATAACATTCGGGTTTCAGATGGGGAGAAGGGGTGACCAGGAACAGCTCCTGGAGATGTGCGCTGAATGTGGGGTTGAAATAGGGTGGTCTGGCTTCGTAGCTAAGGAAGCAGTTACTAAACTGGCTATTGACAGGAGGGTGAGGAAGTTCCCAAGGGGCACTTCTGCCCTGATTGTGTATGACTCCATCACTGGGAGATATGGGTCGACCGTACGAAGTGGTTGGCCCTGATGTTGGAATAGTATGCGATGGGGGTATAGAGTGGAGTAAGGGATGGAGGAAAGGGATTGCAGATATCGAGACGATGCGTTGGAGGAATAGTATTGAGGAAAACTCTACGACTGGGAGTTATAGGGAAGAGAAGATAAAAGTTGGATGGGAAATGATATACGGGGGAACTGGGAAGCATGCTCCTGTTTTGGGTGCAGGCAGTGCTTTCGAGACCAGGGAATTCACTTGAAGAGCGGAAAAGGGATGATGAAGATGTCACCTGTGGAGTGCGTGGGGAGGAGAGGAATTCTTGGAGCATGTGTAGGTTGGATGTTGGGGTCTGCAGGATTTGAGGGAGAGAGAGAGGAGACTGGGGGAAAGAGAAGGGGAGGAGGCGATTCATTGGCTGTTGGAGGGGAGGGATGGGGAAAATTCGGGTTCGGTGGTGGAAGAGGAGGAGGAGGAGGGAACAGTTCGGCTTGGCTGGTCTGGGGCAGAGGAACTCCCTGGACAGACCCACCTCATCAGGGACGTGCACAGGCCCCCGAGAGAGCAGGGGCACACTTTTTTCTGGACTCCTTTTTTTTTCGGTGTTTTTTTAATCTCTTTTTACCTCCATTTTAACCCTTTTAAATGGGACTTTAACCATTTCTGCCTCTCTTTGCACCACTTTCTTAGCCGTAATGGCCCTTTTTTTTTGCGTTTTTGCTCTTTTACACTACCGCTCCACCGAAATATGGCGCTGCAGAAACAATAGGCTATAGCCGCTGTTGAAGCATAGCCTTAGCCTTCACAACTTGGTTCTATGTCCACGAGGGCGTGCCAAATTATCAGTACATTCCTAAAGCACCGAACAGAGCGAACAGAACGCACCACTGTTAGAGACAGTTTGGCTCCAAACTTGACGTCGTGCGTGCGCAGTGATGTTGCATCAGCCGTTCAGTACCTTCCTAAACTACAATACAACTCAACAAGCTCAGCAGAGTATTCGATAGGTCATACCTTCACCGCGACCAGACCTGGCTAATGGATTCGACCAGGATTGGCTAATAGATGCGACCAGGCGAGAGCAATGCCAAATTATTGCGAACCATCTCAGGGAGGTGGTTTGCTGGGGTGGAGGTTTGAGCATACACGACGTAACAGTTTTGACGAAACAGATTCATGGCTGACGATGTTGACGTCAATCAATTAGCCACATCAACACGGATATTAGCAGAGAATGAGCCAAACTGTCACCAACAGTGGAGCGTTTGGTTCGCTCTGTTTGGTCGTTTAGGAAGGTACCGAATTACTCAGTAATTTAGGAAACACCTAGCTTGTTTGTGGTGTTAAGATGTTTCTTTGTGCATTCATTTGCAGCGCTAGAAGCTGCAAACTTTAGTTTGGTGGCAACAGGCCTTTAAACTTCAAAGCTGAATTCAGTTGTTGGCTTAACTTTTCGAAGAAAAAAAGTTTAAAAACAATTGTAAACATTAAACGTTCGTCAGCAGGGGAATTAAAGTGAGTACTGCAAGGGATGCTGGGAGTTGTGGCAACAGAAAAATCAAAACAGGGGTGAAAGGTGTAGGAACAACTTATTTGTGTTTACATGTTTGATTTATTGGACAGACAGTAAGTAATGTCGATAGAAGCATGGAGGGGGGGAGGAGGGGGAGTGCGGAACACAGAGCCAAACCGTAAGCTTGTTTTGCTACGATTTTTTTCCTCATTTATCGTCAAAAAACTGAACAGAAATATTTTCATCCGTATTATTAATTCTATTTCTATTCGGCAGTAAATCCGAAGTATGTGTTCAGTTATAAACAAATAGTGCATTTTTTGTCGTGAAAGAAAATTATGCAAACAAGTTGTTTTATAGGGCTCCAAGAAACCTCAGCACTCTTACCTCTCACTCAGTGGCACATCGGAAGGCGGGGGGGGGGGGGGCAAATAGGGCAAGGCTCCCACCATATCCGAAGTTAAGAGAAAAGTTTGTGAAAAGTAGACAGATAGGGCGTTTACTGCAATTGAGAAAATACTGTAAAGTGAACTAAATGATCGGACTCTTCTAAATTTAGTGTTTTGCTCACCCCTCCTCCCCCCCCCCCTCCAACTCTCAGACAAAATTCCTGGTTCGATAGTGCCCTCCCTAGCTTAATTTAACGGACTGCAAAACCCATTTTGAATTCTAATTCTCCTCTTCCTCTCCCCCTCACCAACTATTATTTAACTTCGTAGAGGCATTTAAGTCCAGCTATCTAAACTGGCGGGGGTTGGTGGGGGGCAGGGGGGGGTCTATTCCGAACTTTTTTGCATATTGCGATTCTATTGGCTGTTGATTTTGCTGCCTCCACTGACGTCACAATGCAGCTCAACAACTTACGCACGTGCGCAGAAGTCAAACCGGAAACGGCTCTTGCTGGGCTCTAGTGCGCGTGCCTCCTGTGTGACGTCACGTAATGAGCCGGGGGAATAACCAACCTTACTATACTACAGTATGTCCCAGAAGTCCCGTCCACCCAAAATAAAGGGCCATATACTGGATATGAGTTAGTAATAACAGCGTACTCATACAGGAAATCACCTATGGCGAATCCGATGATGGTTCCCAAACTGACCTTGGAGGTCGTCTTCAAGGTCATCCAAAATTTATCTCCTTAACTATTCAAGATATGGGCATAAAGGAAATTAGAAAGTTGTTTGGGATGATACCACAAATTCAACAAAGGAAACAGAACTGAAATCGCGCCACAAACACGGAAGATATGGGCAGTACAACTGGGACACTGCAGGGGAGCCAACCAAGGGGCAGCGATAAGCAATCACTTGTTGCATCATCGCGTGGTTGTGTACTGCAGCACTCACGATCGACTATAGGACCATAGGAAATCCTGTGCCTGTTTTCGGTAATTGTATGAAATCAGGGGCGAAAGCGCATGGGGCACGTGCCCTATCCCCCCCCCCCCCCCAATGAAGTTTGGTGCCCCCAAAGAGCAGGTTTGGGAACACTCTTAATGGCTTTCTTTTAATGGATTAAAGAAACCGCTCGTGCAAATTAAAAATTTAATGAAAAATCTTCAAACTAGTAACTGCTCTGCTCTGCTCTGAGTGGCTATCGGTAAGGTGCACCACTAAGTGCAGAATCTAGACACACGCTAGTTAGGCAACAAACATCACAACAAACATCACAACAAACATCACATCAATTCAATTGTTGAGGTTGTAAACCATTGTAGTGCGACGCCATAGCGTCAGTGTCTTTTATCTTGAAGCATAGTTGGGCACATTTCAGGTACTTGGGGAAAAATACTAATGCGATACAAAAGCTTAAATTGTGTTGAAATCGAGAGCAATGACCCACCTGACAAACATTAACTCGTGTTTGAATGGCAGCTATGCTGCTTTCAATGCAAAATCTGCCCCCTATAAGTTGAAAATATGTTACTACCTAGCTAGCTAGTCCGCTCATCCCCATGTTAAATCCCATAGGGTGATTATTCATCGATTCCGAGATAACGGGAAGGCTTCCAGCTATGAAACTGGACGAATGGGTGCAGTACAATACGAACTGCGTATCTTTTATGGTTTGGAGCCTGGGGAAGTAACAGGGATGGCGTGGGAGTGCGCGTAAGTACGAAAATATTGTTATAACCATAGTTAGTATTGTCGGTATCGTCTCTCATTGGACGGCCAAAGTTCCAAAAATAAGAACGTGTGCCTAGGCACACACTAGTGTATCACGATAAATCTAAACAACGTTACAAAGAAATTGTATTCACGTCCAATTCACGAAAAATAAACTAAGTGTAAAAACAAAGCAACATAAACAAAGCCAAAAACTGGTAAGGAGGCCACTAAGTTGAGAGTGGTTCGGCCCTTCTAAAGAGTGATATCAACGCACCAAAACTAACTAAATACAACAAATTACAACAAAATTAAAACCAAACCAAAATCCAATAAAGAGGTGACTAAGTTGCGAATGGTTCGGCCTATAGGCAAAAGATAGTAGCAAATTGTTGAAAACCAATTTCTTGTTGACGTGGCACTTTATTACTCATCTGCACGGTAGTGGAGTTGAGTAAGTACACAATTTAAAAAAAAAAGGATGATATCATATCAAAAACCAGAACTGGTAAAAGGGGTCCCCAAGTTCCGAATGGTTCGGCCCTTCAAAGGAGTGATATCAGCACACCAAAACATTCGCCAACTTAATCGCACCGAATAATACTTTGGACGTTAAATGAAAGCTTGAACATTGCAATGTTCTAGTTTTCATTTAACCTTCGAATTATTAAGCGGTGCGATTAACTTGGCGAATGTTTTGGTGTGTTGATATCACTCCTTTGAAGGGCCAAACCATTCGGAACTTGGCGACCCCTTTTACCAGTTCTGGTTTTTGATATGATAATTAATCAACTGCTATGGCTAAAACATGAATTTTGTGAATATTTTCTGTTAATTTGCTTTATCTATTTAAATTGGTTCTGCATTATCGTATTTGTGTTATCACCTTAACGTAATCAAGGAAGCTTGTATTCATTAGTGAAGAATGTACATGTATTTTTCTGCCTATGGATTGGTGTTCTGGTTATGGTGCACCTTCTAGATATCCATTTTCAGTGAGCCTCCGTTTTCAGTTTCAGTGCGTTGCATGCTTGCTGGATGGATTGTTTTCTACATCATCTTTGCTTCAAAATATCTTTGAACCTATTAAGGCTATGAAATAACTGTATTTGATCACTTTCTAGGCTTATCGCTGCCCCTTTGTTGGCTCCCCTGCAGGGTCCAAGTTGTTTTGCCCATATTTTCCGTCTTTACGGCGCGATTTCAATTCCGTTTTCTTTGTTGGCCATGTGTTATAATCCCAAACAACTTTCTAATTTACTTTATGCCCATATCTTGAATCGTTAAGGAGATAAATTTTGGATGACCTTGAAGACGACCTCCAAGGTCAGTTTGGGAACCATCATCAGATTCGCCATAGGTGATTTCCTATACGAGTACGTTGTTATTACCAACTCGTATCCAGTATATAGCTCTTTATTTTGGGTGGACGGGTTTTCTGGGACATACTGTATACAATCGTTCCATCAATCTTGCTATCTAAAGAGGCGTTATGTATACCTTACTCAACGGCGCTGCCCAGCTACTACCGCTGGTAGGTCGCAACATGTTGCACAAAGCTTCAAAACGGGAGGCCAATCCTCTAAATTATGGAGGCACTTTACATTATTTCCTCCTGGTTAAAATAAATAAATAATTATCATTGTTGTCGTTAAAGCTACACCCCCGCCTGCCTTATAACTTTCCGCCTGCCTTATAACAGCCATGCGCTGATCGCCGTCCGCGTATGTACCTCGCCAAGGTCAACTGAGATAGTAGCTGCTTTTCTCGAAGCGAAGAACGCAGCTACTGTCTTGGTTGGCATTGTGCCTAATAGACGAACCAGCATGAGCGCATTAATTGTGTCGTCACAAACCGGAATGATTCTTGTATTTTAACATCACAATTTATAATTTTCTAGGTTAGTGTCTTAAGTAGTGTCTTAATTAATTTTTACCGCATTAGTGTTTTAGATTGTTGATCTCATGGTAAATTATTAGCAAATTAGTACATACACACAGATATGAAACGTCATGGTTATTGTAAGTGCGCAAAGCATCATATAAGTGCGGGACGCACTTAAATAAAGATACCAATATTCAACAGAAAATCCCCTAGACGCAACTTTTTAAAACGGACTTTTAGCTAAAAAGATTGACTAAAGGTAAGTAAATAAAACTTTGAGGTCGTACTTGATGTGGAGGATAGAGAAAAATGGCGCTGGGAGGAATGGCCTATTAATAGTCATTGATTCAGTTTCATGCAAGTGCAAATTTGTACAAAAAATAATAATGGAGCGTCTTCTCAGTCTTCAGTTTACATAATCCGTTTTAACACACCGTATTTCACAATATTTCGATCAATAGGGCTTCCTGTTTACGCAGCGCTACCGCCAACTCCGCGTAACTTTTGCAAGAATGCAATGATTTGGTCAATGATTTTTTTGAGCGCACCGTCGACTATTCCACCAATCATGGGTTCCATGCCTTGGCGTTCTTCCTGCATCGGATTTGCTGTTACTCCGATCACCATGACAACCAGCGCCAGAGATAGAGCAAGAAGAAAACGAGAATTCATGACGGATATTCTGAAACACAAGAGAAAAAAAATGTCTTTATTATGCACCGCAACTGCAACTACTTAATTGTCTGGCCAAAAAACGATACAAACCAATAGGTACAGTTCAAGTATTACGTCATCGAATATTACGGCCATCATTTTCAACCCCCATTATCACCGGCATTAATTGCTTACCCCCCCCCCCTCCAGTATTACCTCATATATAACCTTACTCCCCCCCCTCCAAGAAGGGGTGTTTTCCCTGTATATCCACAGTTTTCTGGGAGAACCTGGTTTTTGTTGGCGCAATTCCCTCGTCAGCAATCGTCATCAGTACGTGAACCCTCCCCCCCCCCCACCCTTCTTTATGACGTAATACTTGAACGGTTCCATAGTAGTTCTGTAATCGGTTGTAGGGAAAAAAGTCACAGGAACAAAGTCACAAATTAACCGCCACCGTTTTAAACTGATGTGTTTGGTACCGAGATACGCCATGTTAGGACAGTCCATTCGAACAACATCCCCTAATTTTACTATTCACAAGCTGGAATTTATTGATTCTGGGTAGTTACAGTTTATATTAAATTTACCTTAAATATTATTATTTGTTGATTACATTAAATGTTTGTTAATTCTCCGGTAAAAGTTAATAATAGACCTGTTCGGAATACGAGCCGGGACTGGCACCCCCCTGGCTTGTGAATTGAAGAATGTTATTCAAATGAACTGTTCTAAAATAATACGTTGTGGCGCTGAGACACGTCACAGCCTTTTATAATACGCCTGTTCCACCTGTCCCCCCCCCCCCCCGCTCTCTGCAGTACAATGTGCACGTCGCTATTAGCAACAATCCTGTAACTCAAAATATTTGTGAAGCATGGAACAATAAGTGTTTCAACCTTGATGTTTCTACCCGTCAATCTGGCCCCTGACTGAATGACTTCAACATGAAAAAGCGACAAAGTAAGTAATAGATATGCATGAACAAGACCCGGTTTACCTGAAATAATTGATCGTCTGCGAGAAACTGCCAATCCAAATATCGAGGGGTGGCGAAATCGCACGAGCGCGATTAGCGCGAGTGTGATTTTGCCATCCCTCGATATTTGGACTGTGCCGTTTCGAGCAAAAGATCAATTATTTCAGGTTTACCGGGTCTTGTTCACGGATATGTGTTTTAATGCTAAGGTGTGACGTCAAGGTAACTTACCGGATTTATTTAAGTTTTTAAAGATTTTTGTTCGTAATTTTTTTTTTGTGAATATGAATTTAAGAATTTTTACAAGCGACTTATGTGAACTTCTGAACGGAAGCTTCCGGGTGTGAAGCTTCCTGTGTACGAAGTCAGAGTGACGGGGAGAGACGTGCCGTTCATTACCGATGTTTGTGTTATAAGGTAGAACTATATTTTTTCTACTTTATTAGTTTAAATAAGATAAAATGCAGTATTCGCTTGTGAGTCTCGTAGGTTTTTAGGTGTATTTAAAAATGTCAGTAGCCTAGTTTTCGTATCTTCGGGACAAAAGGTTGCCGAGTTGGACCATTCTTCCATTGGGGGGGGGGGGGGGGGGGCAAACAAACTACGTGAGGTTTCATCAAGTTGAGTAAGTGTGAAGAGCCATTAAGTACTTCAGTAAGTTGTGTGGTAAAGTAAACAGGCGACTAGCCCTGTGGCTCTTGAGACGCCCTGTACTTTTTGGTGTGGTTGCTCCCTACCCTTCTGTCTGCCCAGAGCCGGTTCAAGGAGCACGCGAGCAATGCGGCCGCGTAGGGCCCCCGGATTAAAGGGCCCCCCACGCGGAAGCGGAAGCACTCATCTTACTATAGCGAGAAGGCAAGTTATGGATTGAAAATCCTTTATATTGCGTCAATTTAAAGCGAAAAACCGGGTGAGAATCCGTGCTATTGCTTTGAAACTTAGGGAATGATGTGGGTCAATTGGTCGAAGCATTGCACGACCAGAAACCGAAACTAGTGGTATACTTGCGGCAGCATTTTAATGCATATTCCTTTCTTGTCCCCCATCCCCGCACCCCTTTTTTTCTTCTCTACCTTATTTCGTTTACTTTTCTTTCACCCTTTTGGAAGTACATTTTTTGTTTCTTTGTATGTTTTGTTTGCTGTTATAGTTAGTAACGATTTTTTCTTCTATTTTTTCTTCCGTTTTCGTGGCTGTAATTTATCAATTTTGCTGTTTACTGTTATTTATTTATTTACTGTTTTTGTGGTACACATTATTTTTTTTGTAACAAAAACAAAACAAAAGTGAACTGGACATTGGCTTGGACCGTATGAAAAATGCTTGTTAATGATTCTAATCGGACACGAATGAAAAGATCGGGGAAAAAATGCTTTTAATGCACTTATGAACCTGGCCGCTGTTACTGAATCCGCGTAGGGCCCCAAATTGTCTTGAGCCGGCCCTGTGTCTGCCTGAGTGATGGGAGGGTGACAGTCAATACCTTCCTAAAGCACCGAACAGAACGAACCAAACCTACCACTGTTGGTGACAGTTCAGCTCATTCCCTACCATAGCCGTGTTGATGTGGCTTGCTTACGTCAACCATCGTCAGCGATAAATCTGTTTCCGGTTCCTCACGCATGCTCAAAAGCTCCACCACTGGCAACCACTCCAAACCACCTCCCCGAGCCACGCCTGGTCACCTTAAAGTTATGACGTAACGAGTGCTCTGTTGAGCTGATTGATTTTGCTGAGCTGTGATTGCAGTTTTGGAAGGTACTGAGCGGCTGACGCAACATCACTGCGCACGCGCGACGTCAAGTTTGGAGCCAAACTGTTTTCAACAGTGGTGCGTTCTGTTCGGTCGTTTATAGGTACTGTTTATAGTAGCTGCGTTCCTCGCTGAGTTCCCTATTTCCTCCGTTTCGCGACACTCGTCGTAGTAATACAAGGCCAACTAAGATAGTAGCTACGAGGAACGCAGCTACTATATCAGTTGGCTTTGGGCGTAGTAGACGAAACAGCATGGACGCAAAATTTGTGTCGTCACAAACAGGAATGATTCTCGTATTTTAACATCACACTTTATAATTTTGTAGGCTAGTATCTTATAATTTTTCTTCAGATCTATTGGCATAAATAATTTTAATATTTATCGCATTAGTCATTTAGATTTTTGATCTCGTGGTAATTAGCAAACGATTAAAAATTAGTACATGCACACACACAGGTTATTGTAAGCGTGGAAAGGCTCATATAATCGCAGGATGCTATTAAATTAGTTCCCAATATTCAGCAGAAAACTCCTATATGCCACATATAAAAACGGATTTTTAGCAAGGGCTTGACTAACGGTAAATAAATAGAACTTTGAGGCCGTACTTGATGTGAAGGATCGAGAAAAATGACGTTGGGAGGAATGTACCTTTAAATTAGTTCCCTGTATTCAACAGAAAATCTTGTAGACACCACCTTTTAAAACGGGTTTTTATTAAGGGAAAGACTAACGGTAAATAAATAGAACTTTGGGGCCGTACTTGATGTGGAGGATCGAGAAAATTAATGACGTTGGGAGAAATGTACCTTAAGTGTGACGTCACTTTTGGTGGAAGCGATCTATAGAGCAGTGACATTTGCCGCCATATTGGCACCAGTATGGGTTTGGGGGAATAACTATAAGGTGCACTACATAAAAATGGAGGGAAAAAACAACGGAAGAGCATATTTCTTAGGCTTAAAATAACGTTGTTTTTTTCCAACAACAAAAATCACGCTTTTTAGGTCTAAGAAATCACTCTTCACAGCATCGGTTTCAATATGACACCCTTCTGTTTCTCTCTGCAGTGCCCCTTGCAGCTAACCCATTAAGGCTCCAGCATAGAGTTATAAACAATAATACTACGTCGTGTTACTGCTCTATAGTTTTGTGCAACCGGTCGGTGAGTTGTTCGATGAGTTTCAACTGTGGTGAGTTTATGTGAATGCCCCATTTCGTGCGAAGTGATGCGTTACCATGAGCCTACAAGGCCAAACTTGCTGCAATCGTACAGTTGGTGTTGCATTTAGGGCTCCCGCACACTAGGCAACTAGATCGTGCGGCCAGTGGTCGTCACGATAAAAAAAAATACGACGACGTGCGCCGCAGCCACGTCTGTTTTTCCTTGATTCTCGATGACGTAGTGAAAAATAAACACAGAGCAAGCGTGGTCGCCTACGTGGTCACCTGCACGCCGCCCGGGATCCCAGTGGCCCCTGCGACTAACGAGCCATGGCGACCAAAAGCGCGGTGCTGCATATCCCATTAGCGTTTATCATTGTCCGCAGCGACCTGGTCGCCCAGTGCGCAGGGGGGGCGTTAAAGGCACCTTTTCAACTCCGAGATGCAGCACCGTAGAATCTTCGAGCAATAAAAAAAAAATAGCAGTAAATTAAAAATGCAACAACAGTATTCGCAGCAGCGCTGCGATTTTCATATCTAAAACGAGGTCACATGACCCACATCAGTCTATTGGATGGCGGAGAATCTGGAAAGTCGATGCTGCGTTTAGAATATGGGAAACGCTATCGAAATGGTGACCAGGCGCCTTTAAGGACCCATTTTGACGTCTTTGGTACACCATATTGTGCAGCCGTGCAGCCACTCTCGTTAGGGATTAAAACAACACGCTGTATTGGTGTTCACCTAGTACCTAAGTGCGAAAAATACTACTCGCGCTGCTACGATTAGTTCAGGCATTTGCACTCCCGCGTGCAGTAGCGTTCCACGACTGTGAAGCGACAAAGGAGAGGGCTTCCTCAAGCCTTGCAAGGCCGACTGGGATGGAAATGGCATGTCTCGCCTCAAATTTGTTCAGGAATTCAGTTCATTAGTTTACTAGTTTAGTTTGTTTTATGTATGAAACATTTGATTAATTTTTAGTGCAGAAAAACCACGATCATTTAAGATGAAACATAGATTTTCTTGAATGTATGAAACTTTTAGTCATTTTCCAGCAGAAAAATTACGATCTAAAATGATTTAGGTAAGAAATCGTGAATTAACCTAATCGTAAAATAACCTACTTACAGAAATCGTGAAATAACCTTGGTAACCCCCCCCCCCGGGTTTTTCTGCAACTAGGCAATTACACGATTTCTGACCTTAAAGAATTTAGGTGAGGGGGGGGGGGGGGGGGTTGGCCGTGCTTTACTAGGGTTCTTACTAGATGATTTACGGCAATGTTTTTCTGACTTAACCCAAGAAGGCTATGACGGGTATGTTTCTTTGTTTCTTTCCGCAACTCCCCCCCCCGTTTCTTTTTCAGTGACCTGCGCGAAGTGGAACAAAGAAGCTGCTTCTCTTCAATGTCTGTCTAAAACGATTTTAAGATAAAATAAAACCAATTAGTGAACACGTAGAACAATGCGGGTGCACGGATAGCTGCGAGCACAGGGGCGTCAGATTCGATAGGGTGTTGGTCCCAGCTGTGCATTTCTGGCTTCGTACAGACTCGATTTCGATCCTGGTGAAGGGAAGTGTGTATGAACGGGTTTTTTTTTCCGCCCGTTGTACGAGGGTTTCCTCCGGGTACTCCGGTTTCCTCCGCTCGGGGCCTTCAAGAAGATGTACAGCTTACTGGCCGACGACAACGTCTATTCTCTTCTAATAAAACACGACGTTTCGGGGGTATTTGTACTCCGTTATCAAGTGTGGATTTCAGCTCAAAGGCTTCGTACAAAAATAATTAAAAAAAAAAAAAAGGAACAAATAAGAATCATGCTATGGCAGACACTCCTAATAAAATAAAATTAAGGTTTTAAAACGTTTAAAATAAGAACCGATGCATCGCTGGCCTAAACAGCAATGCATAGGTTCTTGTTTTACGCATTTAAAATCCTAAATTTTATTTTATTAGGATTGTCAGCCATAGCATGATTCTTATTAGCTCTTTTAGTATTGTACGAAGCCTCTGAACTGATAGCCACACTTCATAACGGGGTGCATATATCCCCGACACATCGTGTTATATTGTTTTACTTGTACACTAATTGGCTTTATTTTATCTTAAACTTTTCCAGTGCTGGTTTTACTTATATGCATAAACGATAACTTTTGAACCAATTGTCTGTTCTCATTTCAAATTTTGATGCCTTATTGTGGATTAACATTCATCAATTAATACAACTGGGCTAGGGGTTTTGCGGGATTTTTACTCTCAAAATTAAAATAATCGGATATCGCTGATCAACAATAATTGTTATTCGGGGAAATTAATCATTACTCAATGTAAAACTAAAAGAGTAGAACTTAAAACGACACCTAAAAGTACGTGCCTCAAGTCTTCACAGCTTTCGTCCCCCCTCCGAACTTCCTTCTCCGTAACAAACTTTAATTTCGAATCTTACTACTGTTTTTGGGACTAACTCTATACCGGAAAATTCGGCGTTTACGCGATCGTTCACGCACGTGATCTGGGTTCGGTCTAGTATTAACGCAGTGCATTTATTCAAATTTGTTCAGGGATTTAGTTTATTAGTTTATTTAGTTTGTTATGAGTTAAGGCATCGTGGCATCAAAATTGCGATGAAATAGGCATCACTTCATTGCAATTTTGATGGTATGATGAAAATGGCAAGACTATGGAGTTTACGAGTTTTAAACAGTACTGAACGTGAAGGAGCTTCCCAGCGCCAATTACTTTGTATTCATTTTTCATGTCGATACCGTTAGCGTATTGAATGTGCCGTTATGTGCCTCAACTCGTGCCGGGCTCCGTGTATACTTCTTGGGCCAGACTACAGTACCAGACAGTAACTAGTGCACTTACCTGAAAAGACTTAACGAAGTAGTAAGCTTGAATCCTAGCATTAAAGAGATCGGGTCCGTTCACTGCGTGGGGTTTAAAAGAGACAGAAAGTTGTCCTTACAACTCCCCCGCAACATGTGACGTAGGCCACCTTCTCCGTTTCTATTTCGAAAAGCTGAAAGCAATGAAAGTGTACAGGGAAAATGTCATCGAGTTGTGACGGGCCTTCAACAGATAATGACAGTATTTTGTCAACGTCTTTCCATGCAGCCATGGGTGCTTTTCCACCAGTTTCCATGTTGTAAAATTGTAGGTTATAGGCTTACGTAACTAGTGATCGGAATTTCAAAATAGTTTCTCTGGACCTTAACATGAGGCTGGCTTTTTGAATCCTAATGGCACGCTTAATGCCACGTTAAGTCGGATGTACAGTATTGGACAATGAAATTTAGACAGTTGAGAAGGGGCAACTACAAGTCTACATCGATTAATCATGCCTGGTTATGGGAATTTCTTAAATATTACGAAGTTGTTAAATTCAATAAACGAATATTAATAACCGCAAAATAAATACAATACTGTGTATGCTATTGCAACTGAAAAGAAATTTAATTTGTTGAACACAGAATGAAGTCATTGATCACACAAACTGCAAATCTCTATTTACGGAATCTGGATAGGCCAAGCAAATGTGGTGGCTTGTTTACAGTCTCAGGAAACAAGTAGCATTATGCGTGACAAAACCAGTATTCAATGGACTTTAAAAACATTACTCCATTTAGTTAAAAATATAAACACAGCTACCGTTTTAAAATTGATTTTATTTTAAAGTCGATTTGAAAGTCAATTTTGCGGTTTTATTTTAAAGAAATGCATTCAAGAAACGTTGAGTTTAGGAATAAAAAAAAGCCGTGGAAAGCCTATAGGGAAAAGAAACCTGAAAAAACAGCCAATGAAAAAAAAAAAAAAAAACTAAAGAGAAAGATTTCCGCAGAACGAAAGTCCAGGAAAAAAGGAATGGACAGTAGACAGCCAGTGGACGAAATGCTGCGAAATTAAAAAAAAAAAAAAAATGTCAGAGATATCCGCAGGAAATAGCCGATTGAATACAATCTGAGGAATATAGCCGAAATAAAACACCGTTTCCTAGTGACATTTCTTACCTAACCTACGTTTGATTAGTATCTCTAATGCGTGGTGCCGTAACAACCAGGACTACTGCACTGTGGCTGAGGTTGGCACTAATGACCTAGTTGGCGACGCGCCATCAAGCCTAAATCCCGCCTTCCCCCCCCCCCCCCCACCCAACCTATTAAAAAAAAAAAAAACAGTAAACATTTTCCTTAAGTTATTTACGTAACCTTGTTTTTCGCGGCTTCTTTTTTCCTTTGACTGTTTTTCAGTCTTTACTTTAGTTTAATTCATATCCGGGGTTTCATTTTCTGGCAGTGTGTTGCTGGCAGTTGTGATTTGTAGAGATTTTACAATGTTTAATATCCCCGCGCGAGCGGCCCCCCCCGGCCCACGCAACCCCCTCCCGAACGGGACGCGCGGTGAAATGAAGCTCCTGAGTTGAATATTTTCTTCAATCAAGAACGAAAGTTAGAGGTTCGAAGCGATCAGATACCGCGCTAGTTCTAACTGTAAGTTGAATGAAGTTGAATTGAAGATTTACATTATTAAGAAACTGTAAGCTGATCTGGTTGAACGAATACCGACATTACTGATGTTTTTGTGACCTTGTATTCCGTGCCCCCGCCCACTTTTTAAGAAATTTTTTTCCATTAACAAATTTACTTCAAAATCAAAAAGCGAAATCGAAATTTAGAAAAGACCATTTATTCCTACCTTTATGGTCTAATAAATACGGAAAAATGACGACTGTATATAATTCTGTGAAAAACTTCAATAAAATACCAAACACATTAAAAACAATTAAAGGATATAATGAACTTAAGCAAAAAATGAAAAACTACTGGATTAATTATATTGATGGGGATAAATAAATGAATTGAGGGGTTTTTGATTCAGAGTTAATTAGTTGAGAAGTTGTATAGGGTTTAAAAATAAAATTGAAAAATGGCTAAAATGATCGTTTCTGACATACATTTTTGAATAGAACTGTATAAAGAGGGCTATAAGGTACTAGAAAGGAGAAGTACCAAATTATACAATATAGTTTATGGTTCTGATGGTTTTGTTTTTTAAATTGCTAGAAATTTATATTATTTTGTTGATGGATTGTATTGTAATGTTGCCACTAATAAGTGTTTGCTCACTTCGTGGCATCTTTCTTTCTTTAATAATAATAATAAAAAAAAAAAAAAATAATAACTAAGAGGTTGCCGCAGTATATATCGTCGGCTCAGGAATCAAAGTTAAAGTTTGGAACTGAAAGTTTCTCGCTAATCGGATCACAAAACATGGGACAATTGAACGTCGCACAAAAAGTTTCCAATATCTACTTGCGTGTTGTGAGTTTGACTTCAACGAATATGCAAGGCCCAACCCCTTTTTTATTTTTATTTTTGGTTAGTTTGAGGCGGGGATTGTCCCCAGCCTACCCCTTCCCCTCGTTAGTGATTCCGCCGCTGGTTCTGTCAATAATTAAAGGAAAAAGGAAAACTAAACCCAATGTTTCCGAAATTTTCATTTGCAGATTGCATTTTGTCAGTGAATGTTAGTTCCCAATGTTAGTTCCCATTAACACTATTTTCTTACATCCACGAAGGACAAAAGTGCATTTACTACGCCAATGTTTAAACCGCACAAAGCCTTGTCGTATCCAGACTAAATTACTAAAACTCAGTCTGCAATTCATTACGTATTTCGAACGTGTCTACCCGTACGCGAGAAGTGGACTCGTCATCCTAGAGTGTCCAACAGCTAAAACGGACTTAATGTCGTAATTATTCGTCGTAACAGTTTATCATTATCAAACCTACAACATGGAATATGCATATTCGACATTTCTGAAACCAATACTTTAAAACAATCGAACTGTCGCAACCATTCACGCCCTGGAGGAAGTAATCCGTAAAGGAGCGTGGCAGAGAACTAATATTTTTCTGTCGAAATTTCATTGTCCAATACTGTACATTAGGCTAGTTGACTGGGCCAGGCACTGGGGCGTGTTCACCCGCATGCGAGTTCTTGCTTTACACTGGTGTCTCACTCGTCCAGAGTACTGTCAATGGACGTCCATACAAATTTCGACTTTGTAGCTTCCCCACTTTACCCCCAGGTGGGATTCTGCCATCCACTAAACATAACTCACCGCCTGACTCGAATCAAAATATTAAACTTGTTGATAGACAACTGGCATGATACAAGTAGCGAGTCAAGTGAACTCGCGCGGTCGATTAGAGTAGATGTTCACATTGGGCGAGTGGCAAGTCAACTCGACTCGCACATTACTCGGCCCAGTCAACTAGCCTAATGTACATCTACCTCTAATCACGGTGTGCATTAAGCCAGTTGCCTGGGCCGAGTAATATGCGAGTCGAGTTGACTCGCTATTCGCCCTCTACTCGCCCAATGCTCTCCCAATGCAAACCTCTACTCTACAGGCGAGTAGAGGGCGAGTAGCAAGTCTGCTCGACTCGCACATTACTCGGCCCAGTCAAGTAGCCTAGTGTACGCCCTCCTTCAGGCTAGTTGACTGGGCCGAGTAATGTTTAATATTTGATGCGAATCAGCGGGCGAGTTTCGTTTACAAGATGGCTGCACCCCAGCTGGCGGTAAAGTGGGGAAGCTGCAATGTCGAAATTTGTATGGACTTGCATTGACAGTACTCTGGGGCGAGTAAGAAACTAGTGTAAACATCAACTCGCATGCGAAAACCACTCGCACCAGTGACACGCCCCAGTGCTCAGCCCAGTCAACTAACCTAAAGAACGTCTGCCATTATGCTTAGTACTTTTACCTAATATTCAGGAAACGCCATAACACCTGCATCTCGTGAATTATGCAGCAAGCGTTAAGGCGAATGTACATTAGGCTTGTTGAATGGGCCGAGTAATGTGCGAGTCGAGTTGACTAACTTCGCCCTCTACTCTCCCAATGTTTAAACCTCTACTACTCGAGGTCGACTCGAGTTCTAGATACTTGCATTGACAGTCCTCTTGACAATTAGTAAGAAACTAATACAAACATCAACTCGCATGCGAAAACCACTCGCACCAGTGACTCGCCTCAGTGCTCGAGCGACTGATTTTCGTGGCTACCACTACTTACGATTTTCGTGGCTGCCACTACATATGAGTTTCGTAGCTACCACTACTTACGATTTTCGTGGCTACCACTACTTAACGATTTTCGTGGCTACCACTACTTACGATTTTCGTGGCTACCACTACTTACGATTTTCGTAGCTACCACTACTTAACGATTTTCGTGGCTACCACTACTTACGGTTTTCGTGGCTACCACTACTTAACGATTTTCGTGGCTACCACTACTTACTATTTTCGTGGCTACCACTACTTAACGATTTTCGTGGCTACCACTACTTACGATTTTCGTGGCTACCACTACTTACGATTTTCGTGGCTACCACTACTTACGATTTTCGTGGCTACGGTTTCATCGTGGTTTCCAGCTGAAACCATGAAACTAAGCTCTACACCCACGAGCAGAAACCAGGAAACTAAAATATACACCTGGCGTGAAACTTTAATACTGACGTAATGCTTACATTGACACCGTGAAGTTAAGATCAACCCATGAGCTGACACACAGAGCTGAAATCTTCACAGAGCTGAAACAAAATCTGTCACATGATCTGTTTTGAACCCATGAAACTAAGATGTAGAATACATCCCAGTTTACATCACTAGCATAATGTACAGTCAGAGGCATTTCCAATGTTACATTCGCTGCCCGGCGCTTCCCTGCCTGGCCAAGCTTCCCTGCTCGACAGGTTGTTCTATTTCAACGAAGTAGGAGGGGAGAGCTACAGTGCGGAGTGTTGAGTGTTGGCATTTTATTTACGATTGTTGTTACCCGGGCCCAGCGTAAAGTTGTAAACTGAGGTCTCTTTCCCTAGGCCTATAAATTCATTATTGGGGTGCCCTGAAAAGACTTTTATAATCTAACGAATTTTTTTTTTATACTAGTGATAATATAGACGCTTTCCTTTTTTTTTAACCATCACTGAGTAGGAGTGAGGCATCCCCTGCCAGGTGGGGCCCGAGTTAATATTTCCCCTTCCACCTTACAACCAGTGATGTAGAAATAAACGAAATAATTTTGGAGGTATAGTTAGCAAACGAAAGGTCAGAGGGGGAACAGTGAGCTTCCAAACAACAATCCGTAAGATATTTTTAGATTTTTAACTTCTTCATAAAGTGTTGAACATGAAGGTGGTGGATTTTATCTCCTACCCTGCCTGCCCACGTTTGCCTTATACAAATTTAAGTTGGAAAGTAAGCTTACAGGTGTTTCTTACATGTGCTATTTGGTTCCATTTTACTGATTGCTGGTTTTCTTGAGTAACAGTTTTGCTATATGCAGTCAAACCTATTTCTATAGGGCCGATTTCTGTGTTCCCCTCTTGCTTCCCCTCCCACCCATTACTCCCAGTCGTGCAGTGGTAAACCAAATTAGTGTTGGACTTGTGGTGCTATGTTTAGCAAATGAAAAGTTAGAAGAGGATGGCACAGCTACCAAACAATAATCCCTAAAATATTTGTAGATTTTTAACTTCTACATAGTGCGTTGAATTTGAAGCTACGGATGTTCCCTCCCATTCCGCTAGTCAAAAAGTAATAAGCTTACAGGGTGCTTAGTTCAGTTTTACTGATCGTTGCTTTCCCCGAGTAACAGTTTTGCTACATGAAGTCAAATCTATTTCCAATGAGGACAAATGGAGAACAATAATAGTAGATGCTGCGGCGATTCTGAAAACATAAATAAACAAGAAAAAACCGCACGAGCCTGTTCCTGTCAACGGTGGCAATTCACCGGGGGGGGGGGGGGAGGCACTAAAGCTGTAGTAAGCCACCAGAGCTGCAGAGCTGTAGTAAGCAGTGATTTCATCCTGCAGGCTCTGACAACAGCAGCGCTCTGGTACCAATTCTCTTACGGCAGTAGTGACGCCCGAATAAACTGGCTGGGAGGGGGGAAGGGGGCAAGGTCTGGGACCAATTCGACTTGGGCGGGCCACTGTATTAGTAGTAATACGATTACTGTAGCCTACCCCCCCC
Source organism: Lithobius niger (assembly GCA_023313725.1). Lineage (NCBI taxonomy): Eukaryota > Metazoa > Arthropoda > Chilopoda > Lithobiomorpha > Lithobiidae > Lithobius > Lithobius niger. The sequence goes on along the minus strand of JAHWFP010135923.1, from coordinate 85,894 downwards.
CCCCATCCAACACTATGCGTAACAACCAACTTTCTTTTAATCAGCCGGATATTAAAGTTTAATGCTGTATTGATACAAACAACTTGGATTTGTGTTTTTACTTGTAAGTTTTGGGTAATGATTAGCTTGGTGAGCACGGAACAATGTTACGATCCAGTGCCCGTCTTGCCCCCCCCCCTCGCCCCCAGCAGCATCGGCACCGTGGACAGGAGCTGGCTAATGCGGTTTTTTCTTATCTATATGTGTTTTCAGAATCGCCGCAGTTTCTACTGTTATACGAACTACTCACAGTTCTCCCTTTGTTATCAATGGAAATAGATTTGCCTTCGTGTAGCAAAACTGTGACTCAGGGAACACATCGGTCAGTAAAACTGAACTAAGCACCCTGTAAGCTTATTACAGCGGAATGGGAGATAACATCGGTCAGCCTCATGTTCAATGCATTATGTAGAAGTTAAAAATAAAAATAAAATATTTTAGGGATTATTGTTTGGTAGTTGTGCCATCCTCTTCTAACTTTTCGTTTTCTAATCATAGCCCAAGTCCAACACTAATTTGATTTACCACTGCTCGGCTGGGAGTAATGGGGGGGGGGGG